>BPLR01018292.1:0-34385 GCA_021605095.1 Caerostris extrusa | reverse complement strand
AAAAGAGGAGTATAGATTATTATTATATGAAAACTTATCAGATATACTACTGAGACGAGCTTCAGCATCTGACAGTAAGCATCTCAGAAATTCTGTAAATCCCATTTTTGCAATAAAATCTTTCTGAAAAATAAAATTAACATTTTTTATTTTATGGAGATAATTTAAATTTCAGCATATCAACATTGCTGTTGAAATTTTATGAGGAATATTTTTTAGGAACTCTTTCTCCATAAAATGTACCTTTGATAATTTTAAGTCTTTTCGCTCGTAAAACAATACATTGTCTGGGAAGAATTTGAGGAATCTTAAATATTTCTCTAGACAATTATTCTTATAACCCTTTTAAGTCTATCTTTTTCGTTTGCTGATACTAACACTTTCGCTTAATTAGAATGAGGCTGCTATGCTAGATTCAATTACATCATTGTACAAATGTTTCCATACTTGGGTTTTGATTATCATTGTTTACAGCAAATGGTTCCATTTTAATACTTCGAGTTGCCATGTATTATTAAAGTTATAGATTAATTCGACAAACCCATCCTATATACTTTTGAGTATTATACGCTTTAAGTACTCTCTTAGTTTAAATATTTTTCTTAGTTTCGATGTAAAATACCTTTTTAGTTTCGATATGAGTCCTATGTGAAGCTTTAACGATACTAGCGTTTGTTTCATTATTCGTTGTAGAAAAATGGACATGTACTGCTCGTAAGATATTTCTGCGGAATTTTATTTTTTGAAATCAATACTATTGTATGTTTGAAAAGACACTGGTTTCCGTTCTTTGAAAATTTTTTGAAATCCTTTTACCTATTTTATCCCTTCAACGCCATCCTTCATATCACAAGCATATTTTGAAAATGCATCTATACAGACAAAGTAGAAATTTATAACCATTATTAAATTGTTTTATAGGTTGTGGAAATCTATGCAAATCTGCCTGAAATTTCGTTGATCTATACCTCCAACTATGGCTACTGTTTCTTTTAAAAATTTCGTCTTGTAGGTTTACGTCGGCGAGATCTTTGGTTTACCAACTATGGTTTTTATATCTTTAGTTTTTAATTTATATCTTTACAGTTCAATGTATAGTATTAATACTTTCCAAAAACTGGCTGGTTCTTTAAGATTTTAATAATACATTTTAAGAGATTGAAGATAAAATAGAAATTAATTAATTGTTTGATAATAAGAAAATCCCGAGAAACAGCAATCACACAAAAAACCTAATGGCCCCGTATATTATAATTTTTATTTAATGTTATCATTACTGCTTCAACATCGTAAAAATTACTCGAGTAAAAATGGCTCTTAGGAATTTCCACAGTTTACTTCTTTTGAAACGATACTAGCAGGCAGAAAATTGCTCCTGTTTTTGGAAATGGGCCCGGAAGTGCATTCTCGAAAAAGCGAGAAATGATGCGCGCGCACAAAATGAGAGAAAAGGTAGTGAGGTGGCAGACGTTTGTATTACGTTTCTTCAATATTTTTTACTAATTTTATCGATGTTGTGTTACAATTACTCTTGGTTCTTGATATCAGAGGAAAGGAATATACTAATTATCAAACTTTATCTTTTTCTCTACTAAGGAAAGCTTCAAAAGCTGTTTGAAGCTTTCTTGTGTAGTATATTCATGGAACTATGAACCTGGATTCGTTGTCTTTTGCTTTGTCTAATATTAGTTATTCGGTGGCTAATTTGACGAAGAAGAATTTTAAGTCTAGTGTACTACTGAAATATATAGAGTAAGTGTTATTTTATAAATGAATTCAGGTTATGTATTTCTATTCATTCAGAGAGTAATATGTATTCAGTTGTTTTTGAAATATCAATTTTATATGAGTATTCAAGAGACACCAAATACTGCTTATTCACCTGGTTTAGAAAATAAAAATGTGGAATTATTTACAGACTACATAAAATAAAACGTCTAATATGTCGACGGAAATTTAACAAACATTTGTATAGTGTAATACTTTTACCAAGTGTGTGGCGTTAAAAAGAGAAACTTGTCCATCAGAGATTTCAAGAAAATCTAGATTTCGCGCACAAGAAAATACTATACAATTTTTTGTAATAATTACAGACCTATTCGATAATATGCACAAATGTAATGTCACTAATACATTTATTATTATTATTGATTGAAGTAACATTTAATCTGCTGAGGAGTTTTACTGAAAGGAGGATAGATTGTTTATGATGAAAACTTATCAGAGGATTGTACTACTGAACAGTTCAGCATCTGTGATATTCTGTAAATCAAATTTTGCAATAAAATCTCAAAACAAGGTTTTCTCTTCTGAAAAATAAAAATTTAATATTTTTATTTTATGGAGATAATTTAAAAAATTTCGGCAGCATACCAACATGCTGATTTGAAATTTATGAGGAATAAGAATATTTTTGAAATGCTGATGTTTTTACCTCTATAACTGTAGTAATTACAAATCAATGTATTACCCTATTTTTGGTAAAACCGTAGTTTCGGGCTTATAGTTTTTATTTAATGATTTTTGTTTTGTTGCCAACTTCATTTCTGATCTTTATGTAAACAAAGGAATTAAAAGGGTGTGTTGTTTCTGTAAATTGGGAAAAAAAAAACCCACCTTAGAACTCACAAATTATTATACTGAATAGAATTTTAATTGAAACAAAACAATTTTTAAGGAACAATAAAATAAATACTTTTTGCTGACTTTCATGCAAAAGGGTGAAATAAAACATTTCTTTTTTGTGAAACAAAAAAAATGGTGAAAATACAGAAACTACTATTTTTTCCATGAAACTCAAATTTCAACTCGCCGTCAAATTTTGCTGTGCCACTAACTCATTGATTTATCTTTTTCATAACAGATAGAAGCATATTGCTACTAGATGTAGAATGAAATATTAGATATGAAATCTTGGAAATCAAAATCAAGCGTGCACCATTCAATAACTTTCAACTTATCTTGGCTTTCCAAATCTGTAAAGAAATCCTTATTCTAGGACCTGGCCTTCAGTTTTAAAAAATGCCTGGTCCCCCTTATCCATAAAATATATCCAATTATATATCAATTGGTATTAATCAAAACCAAACATTGCATTGAAAAATTTTTGGATTGCACATAAACCAGAAAATAACAGACATTCAGCATTGAGTTGAAGTGATAGCTGAACTGACCAACAGAAAACTCCAGCAGAGATTCATAGAAATGTCCCAACGGGAAATTCTGCCACAAAGTATATTTCTTATAAAAATTATTTTCTATGTAAATTTAAAACTCGTAAATAATTCTTAGTATTATAGGTAATTTTATCAGCATTTCTAATTGCATTTTTATTATTTTAAAGTATTATAAAATCAAAATCCTTCCTAACACTTTCTTATTTAACCATCTTTTCTCAATCTTAAAACATTTTTCATCCATACCTTTTAATTATAAATGTCTAAACAATTAACTAGCTTCATACCATGTCATATTCATACCTATCAGCAATTCATCCATTTTATATTTGAAAAAATGTGAATTCTGTAATATAAATATAACATATCTAACACTTTTTAATTCATAAAAAAAAAAAAATGTCTGCACTTTTATGTATTTTAAAAATGTATTTTTCTTCCTAAATGTCCATCTTGATATTTCTCAGCCATGTCAAGGAAACATATGACAATACATATACATATACACCAAATAGAATGAAGATGATTTATATAAAACAGGGTTAAATTTAAACATTTTTTAAAAATATTTTTTTTTTTGTGGGATAAAAGTAGAATTCTTGTATGTTGGAGTGTTGAAATTGATTCAACTAACTTTAAAGGATGAGGTAGTAAAATAATATATGTGTATAGTTGTGATGATTATTCTACTTGCAATTTCTCACTTGTATAAAATGTAGTTTTGCAATTGTTCTACTAAATATTGTGAAAAAATTATGTAGAGCAATACAACTAGATATATCAATTTGGTTCAAAGATTTTGGGGAAAATATGTCTTCTACAGGCTCATCTTACTCTTCAATTGAAATCAGTTAAATGCATTTGCACGCACCATTGCATTTTATAAAAAAAAATTGTTTTACTTATTACTGACCAACCATAGTTTAGTAAAATGATTCATTGTTTTGAAAAATGTATGTTCAGGATCAGGGGTGCGCATAAGATCTACCTCCCGTGGTGCACCTGGTAACACTTTTAGTGTCTAAAAGATCTGCAACTTGGCATTATTGTTAGATTGATGAACTCTGTTTCAGCATATTTTGTTGTTGTTGTATGTTTGGTTTTTTTCGTTATTCTTTTTTTGCTGTAACTGTTCATAATCTGCACCATTGGAAATAAAAAAAAAAAATGTTCAGGTTCAGGAATAAGTTTAAGAACATTATATTATATAATATGCTGAAATATTGTACTATATTTTTCAGCTTGTAATAACCACGGGTTAGAGGCTGAGAGGCACCTCTTGCGCTGTTTATTTTCTCATGTGGATTTCAGTGGGGATGGTAAGTAGTGGCAAGGATTTTCACCAGGTAATTGAAAGTGAGTTTTGGCTATTTGTTTCAGCATTTGGCATATTCATAATTTAATGACCTTTTTTTTTTTTTTTTTTTTTTTTCCTCCAGACTCAACTTTTGATTCAGGAGTGTGCATTTATCTTGCAGAGACCAAATTTTGTGTCAACATTTTGTTATGCAATTGATTGTCCTTTACAACAACAAAAAGTATGTAAATAAAATTGGTTGTCTGTGTAGTTCTGTATAATGAATACTTATTATTTTTTTTTTCTGTACCTATCATTTAACTCTGAGGTGAAATATGACTAGCTTAGCATTATCAGGCATATTTTCTGTGATTAAAAAAAATAATAATAAAAGTTTAGCATAAAACAATTGTGAACAATATCTTAACAATTAATAACAATATCTTTTGAAATTGAAAAAAGTTTCATTATTTCAAAACAATTTCATTAAATCTTTTTACTTAACTGATTATTTTATTTAAAAAAATTGTTTATTTTTACCTCTAGATATTTTCTATAAGAATCATTTAAATGTGAGATATGGTATTATTTTGTTTTTCATGTTACATGTTCATAAGAGTAGCAAATTCTCTCTTTGCGAAATAAGCATGTTTTTGAAAGTTTTATGTCTACATTTGAATATTTTATGATTTCAATTTCTGAAATAATACTTGTTGGAAAAGAGTCTTGATAATCAAAGGAACAAGAATCAGGCATAACAAATGCAGCATAAAACTATTCCCATAGTTAAATTTTGAAAACTTGTACCATAATCAAAATATTCTCATTGAAGACATTTTTACATTGAAATTCACAGTTTGCTAGTCAGCATCTCATAGTTATTACAAATATCTTTAATAAATTGTACACTATATTTCAAAGGTGTATTCTTTAAATGTTACATTTCTTATTATTGCATTTTTATAGAAATTTCAAATAAAAGTTTTTTATTTTCTTAATTATATTTTTATTTACATTTACTGTTCTTAGCTGTTTAAATGCGTAAAATATGTAAACATCATTATATAAATTTCTCAAAGTTTATGTGTCTATCTATGCTAGGCCACAATTTACATCAAGGTTAATTATTATACCAAAAATTATTTATACTAATTATATTACTAAGTTTAGAGATTACTGATTTTTAAAAATAAAAATACAAAAGCCTAGCAAAGTGTGTAGAAAAAGCTAACTAAATTTCTTTCTAAGCTAGAGTGTGGTTATACTTTACTTTTCCCATATATAATATGTAAATTTTTTTATCTATGAATAAAATTACAATTTTTCTTTCAGAGTTTAAGACCATCATCTTCTCTTTTATCGCAATTGAGCAAAGTTCTCAAATTATCTTCTGTTCAGGAAATAGCCTTTGCATTGGCTTTATTGTATTCTTCTATACCTGAGCATATAAACCACGCAGTGAATTTTTTAAAACAAAACTTCCTGATTTTATCAAGTACATTTGTGACCAAGGTAAATATTTCCTATACAAGTTGTGTATAAGCCTGCATTTACATCATTTTATAATTTCTTGATTTAATATTAATCCTTTCTCTCTTTTTTTTTTATTTCTCTTCTGTAATTATTCATTTTTTAAAAATTTTGATTTATTTGGTTTTTTTAATAATTAATTATTGATTTAGTTCCTTTTGTGCGATACTGTGTAGTACACAAGAATAACTTGTAGCCGTCAATTTAAAAAAAAAAGTTGAGCTATATTTACTTTATTGAAGTACAAAACCAATTAATTATCTTCATTAAACTATGTCATAATCTTAAATTGTATACCATGGTGCATTCGAACTATACTATATTTTATTAGTTGAGAATGCATTGTGTATCTATTTTCCAATATACTGAATTAGAAGGATTTCCTGAAAAACTTCAGCCTTATCTTTATCAGAAAACTGATTTAATATTTACTGCTAATTTCATTTGTCATTTATTTTTAATTTATGTATTATTTATTAAGATTTTTAAATTTCTAAATAAGAGCAATCTCTTGGCCAAGTGGCTAGTGTTGTGGCTATTAATACCACAATCTTCAGGTTCAAATCATGACAGGGGCATGGATGTTTTTTAATGGTTTGGAATTCACTTTAATCTGTAGGTCCTATCTAATCAGTCCTAGTGAGCAAAAATAATTATTGAACAACAAACCAAACTTAATTACAAAGTATTGGCCACTACAGATTCTCGTCTCATTCTAAAAGTCTTAGTAAAAATGAATTTATAAGAAAACAATTCATAAAATAGAATATACTCATTGTATCACTATAATGTATAAGTAGATAAATATTTGCAATCAAATAACAGTTAAAATACTTTTTTAGAGCTTTTTGTTTATATTTCAATAAAGTATGACCACAGTCTTGTTTTCCATTTTCCTCCCTAATTTCTGGCATTATATTACTATTTATGTTACATCATTTTTATATTCTAACATTGGGAAAGCTTATAAAATTTAAAAAATGATACACTAGATCAGGGGTCTCCAAACTTTTCAGCCTTCGGGCCATACCTTTTACTCCAGTAAGTACCGAGGGCCGAAACCGTTTCTGAAGAATAAAAAATATAGCTAAATATAACTACTGAAAGAATATAGCTAATTTTTCTGCCATTATCTATAATTTCTAGACTAGTTGGCGAGTACGCGCTCTGAGCGAGCATACACTTGCTAAATTCACTTCATTCTCAAAAATGAAGTACACAAAGAATGTTTATAGATCTAAGTTAACCAATGAGCATCTTAAATCTCTTTTAATAATTGGTACAAGTAAAATTGACCCGCTATTGTCAGTGAAAAATTACATAAATCTCATTAGTATTTTTTTACAAGTAGATACCCCACTGTTTCATTTGCGTTAATTTAGCTTTTCGTTCCTGGGGGGATTTTCAGGATAAAAATCATATGTTTGATTCAGGATATATACATTCCAAACATCGATATGCATACATATGCAATACTCTTTTCCCCAATATAACTACCGAGGGTAACAGCGGGATGTTCACTAGTTTATAATTTTAGTGGGATTCATTTCAATATTTGTTAAATATTATGCTTAAGCTAAATTTTCTGCATATTATGCTTGCCATTAAGCTATACCTAGCAAGTAAATAAAATCAAGTTATTATCATTCTGTGTTTTTTTCATCCAACTTATTATAGCAACAATATGCTATTCGCTGTCGCGGGCCGGATTGATGACACCGGCGGGTCGTAGTTTGGAGACCCCTGCACTAGATTAAAATTTCAATCGCATTCATAAAAGCAAATTTTAATATAAATCAAAGCAATAAGTTAAGGCCCAAATAATTCATGGTATATATGATTTATCTAGTTTTTACATTAAAAACTGATAATATATTATGATTAATAATATTGCATATTAATGTAAAATGTCAAAATTTATAAATTTGCTTACAAATAATAAATTTGATCATTTCATTACTACAGTAAAAATTAAAAGAGAAATGCAGCAAAATTATCTAAAAAAATTGATAATATAAAAGCATCATAAAAATGATTTTGTTGAAAAATGTAATAGCTACTAGAATATATTTATCATGTTAAACAGCAAATTGTATCACAAATAATTTATCCAGATCAATTTTTAACTTGAATAATAGAGGAAAATGATAAATAATTACACAGAGATGATTTTGACTGAAATTTTTCAAAAATCCAGTGAGGAAATTACTCATAATTACTTCTGATAGTTCATTCATTCAAATGATTTACTTGAATTGCTTTCCATTTTTCTGATAAATGACGCAAAATTATTGACTGTTTTATTTGCAGATTCATCGAGTCAAGAAGACTCGTCTGACTTGCCTCCTGTAATTGCTCATCTACTGTTATATCAAATTAACTGTGGAAACAAAGATTTTGGGGTATCTTTAGAAATTAAGGAAAATATCCATAATAAACTTAGTCAAGGTATTTATATTACTACAAATTTCTATATCATATTAATGGGCATTTATAATATATGTAGATGTACTATGTTTAAAAATACCACCAATTGTGGGAAAGTTGGCAAGCAGCTTCGATGGACAGATTAAAAAAAAAAAGTTTAATTAAAAGAGACTGTAATTGTAATAAAAATAATTTTAAATCCTAATAATTGATATTTTAGATTACATGTTATTAAAAGTATAACTAGATGAAAAAATGCAACATTTATTGTACTTTTTGTTTCAAAAAGCTGTTTTAATGTATATATATCCAACTTCACTCCTAACAAGTCTTCGATTTGTCTGTTGTTAAACTGGTATTTTTTTTTTTTTTAAATTCTTGTACATATTTTTTTGTTTGTTGGTATTAAGATAATAGTTTTTGATGTTCTGATTAGTCAGGAAACCTTACTAAAACTTTAGTTTGTTTTGTGAATCATTATATGTGTAGGGAGATAATTACTGTTTAATCTCTTCGACCCTCAATATAATACTGTGCATTATCTTTAGACTGGCAATATTGATTTCTTGATTTGGAAAGCCGAAAATTACTCAAGGTTGATAGAAGTTGAAAGAATAAAAATCAAAATTTTATTTCCTTTTTTTTTTTTTTTTTTATTGCACTTCTCGTGTATTTTTGAACAATAAGTAATCCAATGTTAGCTAGCATCATTTACAAAAAAATCACTACAATTATGATTATCAATTTTATTTTGTTTGAAAATAATTAATTAAAAACATTGAAAGGATTTAATTGCTTGCTTATTTTCCTTCCTAGATTGCAGTGATAAAATACCATTACAGCCTTATTTATATATAGATAATTTAGATCCTACAATGGAGAATATTGGAAATATCTCTAAAACGGTAAATACATTATTTTTCTCATATTAGAGACTTGTGTAAAGCATCTTTTAATGTAGTTATGCGTGTAAAATATTACTAGTATTTTGATAATGTATATTATTTTAAATAGTTGGCAATCACAAGGTATGAATTTCATTTGATGTAAATTTTTTAATAGGTACATCTAATCATTCTCATTTTTTCAGACTGCAAGAAATTAATTTTTCATGTAGTGCATTTTCAGTGCTCCAACATGATTTAATTCATATTATTTCAAAATTTTGTTAAAGTAACTTTGAAATATTGAAGAATTTGGTAATGTTATTAGACATTAACAACAGGCATGCAAATGTTATGTTGACAGTGTTTTTTAGTAGCACGGCTGAAGCATCAAAGATAAAACTTCTGCTTTAGGAAATAAACACAAAAATAGTCCCTTTGATTTTACGATTTATGCTTATACAAACATTTTGAAATGGGTTTAAAATTACAGAAATTTATCCTTTAATTGAATATCTGGTAAATTGAATAGCTACCTTTAATTCTGGTAAAGGGAATTGTTATTTGTAGATAGATCAAACAACTGCAATTAAATGTATGTTAAGTTCTTAGCAATATAGTCTTCCATGTTATATTGATTTACTTATTTATTTTTAGTTTTCCTTATGTATTAAATGTTAAATGTTGCTATTAACCTAGTGCTTTTAAAATGTATCTTGTTCGAAAAACATAGTTCTTGACAAATTAAAAGTGAAATAACTAATATCTTGAAAATATTAGAATATAATAATTCATATGCGGTACATATGGTTATCACTACAATATATTGCTCTTTGAATTAATTGATATTAAATATTTCCCACAATTTGTTTATCATTTTAATATTCTTCAAAAAAATTATAGCAATAAATAAAACTATATGTTGTAAGAAATAAACCTTTAACTTGAATTTTTTGCGTTTATTTATTTTTATGTTCTTTTAATTTTTAATTTCTTTAATTTTAATCTAATTCTTTCTTAATTTTTAAAGTATTTTTTAAGTTACTTTTTATTTTGTATAAATCTTGAAATATATATTAATGTCGTAGAATTAAAATTTCCTCAGAACTAATTAAGTGATAAATTTATCTATATTGTTTTATTCAATAACTATTATATATATTTACTTCAATATTTTTTCCACATATATATCTATTGAATATGATTATAATTTTTTTTTTTTGTAAATTATGACTAATAAAGTTAAAACTTTGTTTTTAGTCTGATGATTCTTTTTGTTGAGATTATTCAAGAAATGGGATATAATTTCACAACAAGGTATTTTTTATTTTTTGCTACTGGTGTTAAATAAGTGAATTCATGCCTACTTAACATGATAAAAAAAATTTCTGTGATTCCCTATTTTTATTCAATTCTCAAGTCATTTATTTTTCTAGAATATCAGTATTGTTGCTGAATTTTTTTAATAAATTTTTAACAGTACATCTTAAGAATAATGTTTTAATTTAATTGGAAATTCTTAAACAAATTTTCTTAAAATTATTACTTCCCTAACCACAATATTTTACAAAATTCTTAATATGTAAAACTGATAGCTTGTAAATGATTGAATCAATATGTTATGAGTATTTCTTTATAAATTAATATTCATTAATCTTCATTGTCAGTCCTGTCTTACATTTGTGGATTTTCAATCAAATTTGGAGTGTTTATTTTGATATTAAAGTGCATCAAAAAGATTTATCTAAATAAAATGTGATTAAAGTAGCAGCTTCAAAAGGTGTGTATATCTCTTTATGTGTGTATGAGAATCATACAGTCAGGCCATTGAAGTGACTTTCATTTTTTTTTTTTTTTTTTTTTTTCCATTGCTGGGACTACAGACTTTACATATTAGACAGATCTTAAATCATTATTTTCATATATTATATGTAATTTTATTGATTATGGTTGAAGCATTAGTATGAGAATCCAAAAGTAATAGTGCATTATTTTGATAACTTGACTAATATATGTATTTTGGAATCTTAAATAAAAATTTAAATTGTATAGAAATCATTAACACTTCTACTCTGTCACCAAATTAGAATCATACTAAATAGTTTTTCGAATCTAAATAGTTTTTGAAGCATTAAAATTTCATTATTTTTTTAAACTTTTTTACTTAATTGTGTTTCTATGTAAAATTTTGATGAGGTTTTGTAAATAATTTGTTTATTCAACAATAAATTTTGGGATTCTCCAAAATGTAGGACTTGGTATTGAGAATATTAATTACTTCCCCTATTACATATTTTCTGATGTTTTTTTTTTTTTTTCCTCCTATATTTATATGACCTAAAAATTGGAAGTTCACAATATTTTAATGTTCTGTCTTACAGCATTTGCTGATAATAAAATTATATTTACAATGTTTTTTCCCATTATGACTGTTCTCAAGTTGAAAAAAATGCTTGTATTTTTTATAGTGCAGAAGAATGCAAGAACAACATGGCCCAGATTGGACTGAGAGAAATAAAAGCATCTCTGGTGGCCAAAGTTATTTCTATGATGGCTCGATCTTGTACTGGATTATCAGATGCTTTGCCTCTCAGGTATTTTTCTATTACATTTTCATCTAATTTTTAAAAATTTTTGATAATTAATGTAAACGCAGAAGATTAATGGTCTAATAAAATAATACCTAACTTAAAAGCTAAAATTCTGAAAATGTTTGATTTTTTTTTTTATTAATAGCTGAAGTGTTTCTGATACTTCCAATTTTTATTTTAATACTCAATCATGTATGCCACTTAAATGTAGGAGGAATGTCCACTCAATTTTAGTGGAGTGTCAATTTTATTTTTTGTTTAGCCTATTTATTAGTAGTTCTAGTCTATAAACTTTTTGTAACTGAATTGACCCCAATTGGTAAAACAATTCAATATCAATGTAACTGCATAGAATTAAAAATTCTATGATTATTATTTGAAATTTTTAATGTTATACTTTTAGAACATGAACAATATGTCTTCAATGTGGGGGGACAATAAAGAAAAATCAGATACCAATCAGCAAGCCACATGGAATGTTGAAGCTTTTGTACAAGCTGCGCAGGACATGGTATGTATTTCTAAAACATTTATCTTCTATAAACATGTTTGTCAATTTTTTTCTGTATAGAATAAAAAAATTTGTTAAAATTCTAATAAAAAATAAGCAACATATTATGAAAAGGAATTAAAAACTAGCCAAATTATTTCATCAAGACACATAGTATACACAATATTCTGAAAGAAGATACTTTTTACATTACCATATGTGTATCTTTTAATTTTTTTTGTAGTCTGTCACTGCAGTCTTTTTTTTTGAATGTAAAAACATGTAATTCTTTTTATGATATATATGTTCTTATAAATTACACATAAGTTGAGCTTGTTTATTAATTTGGCTGGTTTAAAATCTGCAGTTAGTGAAGTTATAAAATATTAAAATTGTAACTCAATGCTAATTTGATTTGGCAAATTTATTTATATAAAATTCTCAATTTTTTTTAATGTTCTGTTTTTTTAAAATTTAGATTTAAATTATCAATCCAAATATTGTGCAAAAATATTTATTTTTTATATTTCAGTGTAATAAGTAGATATATTTAAATATGTGTTCATTTGAATAATCAGTCAATTATTTTAGTTTTTAAACTTAAAAAATTAAATTCTTATATTTATTTTGAAATTAGTAATTTTTTAAAAGTATTTTTCTGTAATGAGCAAAGTTACAGCAGTAATTGAAAAAGTGGTGTATAAATCAGGATGGCAACAGAACTGTGAAATCTGGAAAAGGTCAGGGAAATTCGAAAAAAATATCTAAAAATTAGCTATAAAAGCATTCACACCAAGTAGCAGCAATTGTGGATTTCTATTGTCACCACAGGCAACTCAAATTGTTGCTGGTATTATTGTTACCTTATGTCTGATTTTTTCTTGTTGGCAGTTTATGATTGATCTCATTTATTAATGTGGCTTTGACAAATGTATGTGTTAGCTTGTACTGAGGCTATTATTTGTACTCATTCTATTTGCGTAAGCCAATTTAGAAAGTAAGAATTTTAATATTTTGTTAATTATTAATATTTTATTAATTTTTATTGTTAATTTATTTATGTGTATTTTAAGTGTAAATGAAGACTAAATTATTTAATCAAATATCCTTTAGCATGTGCATTGAATGCAGGTTTCAATTTATTGTGTGTTTAATTACTTGTAAATTGGCATTCCATTATTTATATAAAATGGCAAACAGCAATTATAAGCAACAGCAACATATAAAAACATATTAAACATATTATAAGCAACAGCATAACAGCATAAACATATAACAGCATAAAATGGCAAACAGCAATTCTCTTTCAATGAGCTTTTTAAGATGATACCATACAATTGAATTTTTTGCTCTTTTTTCTCTAAAAGAGCAAAAATTCAATTGTATGGTATCATCTTAAAAGCTCATTGAAAGAGAATTGCTGTTTGTCATTTTATGACATTTACATATCTTTTCATGGATTTCTTAAAGAAGAAGAAAATTATTAAAATAAATTGTGTAATTCCCTCTTAATAATCTTAATAAAAGTATTTTTAATGAAATAACTTATATGCATTTATTTTAGTAAGAGTTTTTAATAAGCTGAATAATATAATTCGGTGTTTTACAGAGGTTTTCCCTTTTAAATTTGTAAGATGAAAATTTAAAAATGCTTTTAATAATTAAAATATCTTTTATTTTTATTTTATCAAGTTTGTAAACGTAGAAAATAGTTGGGGCTTGTAGGTGTATCTCCCATAAATTTTAAGAAAAATTAAAAAATTTATTAATTATTAATAAATAAAATATTCTCTATTTTTAATTTTGACAAGTTTTTAAACATAGGAAATAATTAGTGTTTTGTGGGGTGTGCCACATAAATTTATATTATTATTATTAGAATTTAAAAATTATTAAAAAATAACAAAATTCTCTAAACTCAACTTTTAAAATATCAGCATCTACAGACCAACGATTTCCAATCAAAAATACAAGTACGAATGGAGTATTTTTGTTTTCTTCTCTCCCACTTGGACATGGGGGTAATGGAGCGAGGGAAACCTAAAACAGCAAAAGACTTTGAGCCTGGGGAGGGAGGGAGAAACTTAGTAAACATGACAAAAACAAGTTGACAGAAAGAAAATCACCAAAGCTTCTTTTGCATTCATATTCACTTTCATTTCATATGGTATTTATCCATTCTTTTTGCAGGTTAATTATCCTTTAATGAAAGACGGAGAAGAAGTGTTCCTCCAACTGTATGTGGATAAAAGATTTTATCCACATACAGTTAAGAAGTACCTAATAATAGATATTCAGTTTATTGTTCTTTGTGCAACAAAAAAATTAATTTAAGTAATTTGGAGCAGGGAGCTATCACCAGTCATAAAGGATAGGAAGGAAGTGCTTCCAAAAATTGTAAATTGTTTTTCCAAATCAGCATGCCGCTAATACAAATATAAGTATTGTATCTGAATCTGGGAAAACACAGGATAATCATAGTCCATCATCTACTCTTACAGTTGTTTCTGATGTACCACATAATCCTATAGTTATTCCTTCTTAAAGAATTAAAAATATCTTTTAAAAGAAGATATTTTTAAGTCTGAAATTTTATGGTGACTGCAGGCAATTGCCAAGCATCTATCATTAAGATCAGCTAAGAAACACACAAAATTATTTTCGCAAACGTTCAAGAATAGCGAAATTGCAAAAGTATCCAGTTAGATAGGAATAAGATGATGTATTTCCTAATAATTGGAACAGCCCCTTTCTTTAAAGAAATGTTTATGAAAGAATTGCTTTTATGAGTATGAGTAGTTTGATGAAAATTTCTGAAAGGTAACAAATGGACTTCAATGTCAGATATCTATGTTTGACTACTAATGAGATTAAAGTAAGATATCTGAATTTGGCTTTCCTTGGTCGTGGCGGCTGTGAAGATTTTTTTTTGCTGCATTTCAAAAAGCAATTAGACCTTTGAACTTGAAAATATTTTTCCTTGTATCAATAGGCGACCTAAATGCTAATTTCAAATTCTTAAAATACTAACATCATGCATAAAAAAGGTCATGAAGATTCTCAGAATGGCTCTTGTGTATTACTTTCTGTGAATCTGACTTTTAAAATTGGAGCAAAATGAACTAACTGGAAAATCTTCGATTTCGTGAGAGTTCTATGTTATTTATTTAAAGATTCTCCAGCTAGAAGAGCTATGGAAAGGAGAAATATTGTTAAATGTCATTTTAAAAAAAACTTTTATTGAAAGATTTCATATTCTTTGTAGTTCATTGAAGTTAACTAATTTCATTCACATGAAAATGTGCTATTAATGTATTTTGACATGGTTCTAAGATGTTGAGCAGTTTTAACTTGTAATTATTATACTTATAAAACTTCTAAGCTTTGCCATGTTTTTATAAGAAAATGGATATTTTAAAGCATTATGATTTTGAAAAGTATATATTGGCACCTATGCTTCAAATAGAGAGTTTATATTTAAATGCAAGTAAATTTATATTCCTTATAACTGAAAAATTATAATATTTAAAAGTGCATTATAACATTTCCTACACTTTTAGAATTTCTTATAAATTTTTACTGATAAATAATTGTGTATTATTTTGGATTGAATGCCTCTTTTAAAGGGACATGATAAAAATATTTTTGTTTTTAAAACTTTTAGACTGTTAAAATTACTTTTTATTTTGATAACCTAAAAAAAGAATAACCTAGAAAATTTTAAAACTTGAAACTGTTACAATCTGGTACTGATTATGTAACATCAGCTGATATGGCTGTGATAATTTATTTTTAAATATCGATTTTTTTTTAAGTTTTAAGCATTGCCAATAATTAGTCAACAAGAATACATTGAAACATTATTCAATCTGGTTTAAATATTTAAATTTGCTAATCATCAATGTCTCTCTCTATAAATTTTATTTTGCATAATTTTTTTGTAATTATTAATTTTCTAGAATAAATTGTATTTTGTTATTTACTCAAGTTAACAATACAATTTCCAACATTATATCATGTAGTATTGTGTATAATTAATATGCTGTCTAGTATTGGAAGAAAATTAAACTAAGATTGCTAAATTGTGTATACATAAAATTTCTTTTTCTATAATTCTATTCTGAACATATGTGGTAGAACAGAATTTTAATATTAAATATTTAAAGAAATGAATAACCAAATGTAATAATCTATTGTTCACATATTTTAATGAAAATTGTTTGATTTTATTTTTCTATTCAGAACCCTGCTTTAGATTGGAAAGAAGTCGTGCACGAACTTGACAATTCAGAGTTCCTTTTAAAGGACCGTAAAGGCCTGAAGCTTCTGTGGCAAGGTTTAATCCTGGGTTTAGGGCAGGAGACCTTTCCCATGGATCGAATGTACAGACGTTGGAGAAATGCTGAAGGCCAAGTGAGTAGATGTTTTTAAGGTGAAAGCTTTGTATTTTCATATTTCTTCATTGGGGTGCATTCTAACTTTGCAGGAAAGTTATGAAAGGTGTCTTAATGGAATTGTCAAAAGCATTGATGCTTTCTGTAATATCATTTTAAGTTATTTATCTATAATGAAATTTTTAAATGTACATAAATATTTTGAAAAAGTTGAAAAAATCAGTCTACAATAATTTTATTGTCTATATATGAATTTCCTCAAGAATCAAAGCTCTTGGGGAAATTTTAATTGCATAAGCTTAACACTTTAATTATATATTCATAAAACATATTTTTACATCACATATATAATTTTATTAAATTTCGTTGAATTATTATGAAATTTATTTTGTTACTTAACTTAACTTAACTTATTGAAAATAATTTAAATCGGCTCTTTTAAAGTTTACTAAGCATAAAAAAGTATTATTGTTCTTTGACACTCTGTAATACATATTTAATATTAGATAATTAAATTGTCACTTATATTATAAATTATTATTGTTTTTTCTTATGTAATCTATTTATTAAAGCAACTGTATAACACATTCTAATTATAGTACATATTAGGATCTGATTTTTTATGAAACACATAGTTTATATAATAATTATTCTCCCTTTTCTAGTTTTCTTTTTTTCAACAAGTTTTAAATTGTTGCGACATAGTGTGCTTAACAGATTATGTCCATCGTCCTGTTTTAATTGATGCCTTGAAAGCACCTCCAGAAGAGGATAACAGAAACATTTCTAATTGGTGAGTTCATGCCAAATGGCTTAGCAGTAAATTATCTTTTATATTGAGAAAATATCTATCACCTTCTGTTTTAATCAAAAGATGTTATAGGCGAAGAAATATCTAACCGAAGAATGAATTACCAATAGAAGATTTATCTATTGTGCTATCTTTTAATTGAGGACATTTAGTTAACTTATCCATGCCAATCATAAAATAATTTCAAAAAAAAAAAAATAATAAATAAATAAATAACTGATAGCAGATGTCCACTTCACCTAATCGTTTAGAATATTAAAATTGCCATTTACTCAGTATTGTCTCGTCCCTAAACTTATGTTAACTCATAGTATTAACTTTTTTGATGATTTTATGATTTCACTTTTGAAGGTATTTAAAATTAAAATACCACATAAAGAAGAAAAACAGGCTAGTTCATTATTTTGAGTTGGAAGACTTTATGTTAGCATTGGAAATTGAATTAAAGATTGTATATTAAAGCTGTCATAAAATACTGCAGGATAAGAAAAAATAAGAAAATTGTTTTTTTCCATTTCTTATACATACTTTTAATATTAGAGTGAGAGAAACTCAAGAAATTTTTCCAGTATTGTACATACAATTCGCTCCTTTTGCAAATTGATACCCAAGTCTCCGTACAAACAGAATGAATGGTCACCAGTTTCTTTATCTTGTCAAATTTTTTTTTTCCGCTGATAATTTTATTCAAAACTAATATTACATTTATATAATAGAAGTTTAATTGGTCCAATATCTAGTTACAGTGTCATCATACTTATTATTAGCTTTTCTTGTAATTAATTTATTTATTTTCATTATCAACAAATTATACATTTCATTATCAACATAATGTTTATTTGCTTTCATTACTAGATCTATTTTTCTGTATTCTTCGAATCTTAAGTTATCTAAAAATTAGACTTTTTAAAACCAACTATTTAAAAACATTATGCAATTTTTCTTCATTGTGAAAAAAAAAAAATCTTTATTATTATCATTTCTGAATAAGGAATCATTTTAGCTTAAGTAACTGCTAATATGAATGGAAAAAAAAAAAAAATGTATATAAGATTCATAAATCCAGTGGTTAAATTTTAAGAACAAATTATCATCCTTCTTCATAATTGTATACATACAATATTACCGAGATATTTTCCTATTTAAAATTTCCCTCTACTTTAAGTATGCCCTACTTTTTTTCAATAACAGATTTCTTCTTTCTCGTCTTGGTAGTAAAGGATGATGTTTTATAGAATTTATCAATATTTTATGGTGTCTTTTTAATAAATATATTTTACCCATTGTTACCTGATATCAGTGAAATATATATTTTTACTGTAATAAATTTAGTTATAAATCATAAAGCATGGAAAGTTAAGAAAATCTGCAATATAATAATTAAAATTTAAGGTTTCATTATTCATGATACTAGAATATCTAATACGAGTTGTAACAAAACATTTTTGGCTTACTGAAATATTTAATATTGGCAATAAATGAAGTTTTCATATAATAAACATAATTAAAAGTACTAGAATGAGATTATTCTGAAGCAAGCTATTGGTAAAAATCTATAAGCAAATTCCTTTTTTTTCACTTGAATTGTAGCATAATGCATTTCTTTATGCATTGATAACATGAAAGCAGTAATCAAGGGATTTTGTTTTCCATTTAAATTGTTTTTTATTATACAAATATAAAAAGAAACATAATTTACAAATGATACAGATATTAAATGACAAATATTTAATTAACAGTTCTTGTATCTTTTATTAATTGATCACAGCAATATTAAAAAATTAACAAGAAAGATGCTTACAGCTAATTTATTCCATTGTGGCATATAAATAAATAAATAAAACTTGCAAAAATTAAATTTTAAGTTAATGTAATATTGCACCATTTGAAAGGAATAAAGCTTTTGAAAAGGACCATAAAAAAATTAATTACTTGAAGTGAATTTTTCAAGACATTTTTAATATTAGTAAATTATTTTATCACTTTTAAATAAATAAAAAGCATTCAATTATTGTAATCCTAGAATTTCAAAATCTTTAATTTTAGTTTAGTTCTGATTTGCCATGAAAAATTTTTGTTTTATTTAATTAAAAATTGGAATTTTGTTATTTTATGTGTTGCATTAAATAAACTTAAAAGTCTGAGTAAATAATAAATTCTTGGTATTTTAGTTTTATATTCACCACACATATTAATTTATTTAATGTCTAGACAATATTTTTTGGGAGGAGGGGAATATTAAGCAATTATTGATGAAAGATTATATAAAAATAATTTTACCACAATTATTTTATTCAATATATAATTAACAATATTTTCTAATTTTTTTTTTATTCACTACATTTAATATTATTGTATTCTTTAAAAAAAATTGAAACTTTTAAAACAAATGTTGACAGATACACATATTGCTTGCTTTACATGTATTGATTACTTTTAGTTTTATATATTACATCTTTGAATGTGCGCTGTCACAAATAACTGCCTCCATTTCGAAACCTTTATGTTATAAAACAATACTTCATAATATATATTACATTATTTTTTAATAATAATTAATTATAGTTATTCTATCCCCAGGACTACAACAACTTCACTCTTCTAAAATTTTGTTTCTTTATGAAGCAAATATTTCTGACATTTAATATTATGAACATATTTCATAATGCTGCATTAATTGTTTTACTTTAAATATGCTTAGTTTTTAATTTAGTTTTTGAAGTAAATCAATTTGTTTCTCTTAACAGGAAATCTTTAGATCTTATAGAAACTCTGTTATATTTATCAGAAACACCCTATTTTAAAGATGAGCTTTTCATATTCCCTTCAGCAAACTGTCCTGATCTTCTCATTTTAGGCCTCATTCAAACTTCAGTAAGTATTAGTCTTTTACAAGTTCTAAATTTATGTAATTTTATGCTTATATTTGTGTTAGTGCCCTATTAAAAATAGTGTGCACAAAAGTTCATTTCATATGGAGCAATTCAGTGTATGCTCTTTTCTGTAGAACTTATCCATTGCTTAAGAGCGGTATGGCAATATTTAATTACCTAAATCCTTTTACTTTTAAAAACAATATTTCACTTATTTTTATTCTAAACTGGCATCTAGTGTAGTAAGTTTAAACAGAAAATAAAAGTAAATAAATGTTTATCAACTAAAAATAGAGTATAGAGACTGTGGCTTTCAAGTTCAGTTTTTAAAGTACAAACTATACTAGTTATCATGTTCAAGATATCTTATGTTAATTGAATTTGCAGCTTAATTATGTTACCTTAAGTCTCCAAATTAGTTATTTTAATAGGGGTTTTTAAATTTCTTATTATCATCACTTAGATTGTAACTAACTTTTTATCAATTTGTGATGTTTTTCCTTTTTTTTTTTTTTTTTTTTTTTTTAATATTACTTAAACAAAAACTGTTATCGGAACTGTCAATACTCTACATGTTTTATATTTTTCAAACATACTGTGTAACTCTGTTAATGCAATTATTTATGTTTGTACTTAATCAAATCAACCTATTATAATATAGTCAGATAATTTTTATTTATCGATTATTTAAGGTGCTCACAATTTCTAACTAGTGTAAACAACTACTACAATTAATGAGTTTTTTTTTTTTTTTTTTTTTTTTTTTTTTTTTTTTTTTTTTTTAGCGTGTTATAAACCCACTTCACCAAGAGTTACTGTCATCTATGATACCAGTTTTTCTTGGAAATCATCCTAATTCAGCTATAGTATTTCATTTGGCTTGGCATAGTCAGGTAATCTTGTATATGCTTTATATTTTCCTTTCGTCTTTT
This sequence comes from Caerostris extrusa, assembly GCA_021605095.1. Classification (NCBI taxonomy): domain Eukaryota; kingdom Metazoa; phylum Arthropoda; class Arachnida; order Araneae; family Araneidae; genus Caerostris; species Caerostris extrusa. The sequence goes on along the minus strand of BPLR01018292.1, from coordinate 12,980 downwards.
AGGTTTATTGTGGTGAATGTTTTTTTTTTTTTTTTTAATGTTCGTTTAAATAGCTTTATAAGCATGTGTAATTGTTGCATTTAATGTGAAATAAATCCCTACTTTATATCATGTTGTGCATTTTTCTTAAACTTAATTTTTGCTTTAGAAGAAATATATATATATAATCATGCATATTAATACTTCAGATCATAAAAAAAAAATGTAGAAAAAAATCACTATATTAACCTATTTGAAAAATTATATTTGCCGATTAAAAGCCATATAATATTGTTTTCCATCTTAATATCCAATTGTATTTAATTTAGTTAATTGATTATAATTATTTAATTGAAAAAAAAAAATTTTTAAGCAAAAAATCCGTTTTTACAGGAACATGATAAAATTAACAATATAAAAAAAAATTCTCCATTCTTTATCATTTCTTTTTATTATTATTATTATTATTGCCTATAATGAACTGTTGATTTTTGAGATTTGGATATTTTCATCTGAACATATTGTGGCAGTATCATTTTCTGTTATTGGTATCTTACATTTATATGCATGACATTTAAATTGCCTTTTACATGTATCAAATGCAAGTGAGAAAAGACATTTAATATATTATTTATTAATATATTAACAGGTTATATTTGTGATAGGGACATAATTTCATATAAATGCAATCCTGAAATCTTTGAAACATTTTTTTATTTGATCGTCTTATTATCCACATCAAAATTGTGTGAAGCAATTATTATTAGCCAAAGTAAGAGAAACTCATGTAAAATATAAATATTTAGAAACAATTTTAAAATAGTATGAAAAAAAGCTTTTCATTGTCAATTTCAGGCAATAATAGTCATGCAAGTTTGATGATGTCATGTTTAGGCTTTTATAACAATATCATCTATTTTGGCCATGCTAAATACTAATTGATGATATTTCTTTGACTTTTATGCCTCCTATATTTCTTGGAAATTATTCAAAGAATTTTTATGAAGTGCTTAAGTACTTGACCCTATTTTAGTCTTAAACTGTTGTTTTTCGTAATGAGTAACTTTTTTTTGTGGTCTTTATTTGCCCACTACTTTGCTTATTGTATAACAGGGCACTATGTATTTACTTTTTACCAGCCCTTCAATCATGCATAAGGTACATATATTCTTTGTATGAATGAGGATATATTCATTGAATGACCTATCAAAAAATGGTACTTATGTATTAACGATACTTTGGCGACAGACTTGGCAGTTTTTAAGTGTCGCCAATCTAACAGCTACAGATTTGGCAGTTTTTAAGTGGCGCCAATCTAACAGCCGCAGATTTGCTGAGTTTTGAATCCATTTTGTAGTGCTACGAAAAATGCGCATTTGGGATTTGCCAGAAATAGAACAAGATGCAATTTTATTTTTCAGGAGCGAAATATTTTACCAAAAAACGAAAATGTCCCAATTCCCATGACATGAAACTTTATTTTGGTAAACATAAGTTTTAGAAATGCAATTTCAGTCAGTGTGCTTATCGTGTGGGACTTAGAGAAGACAACTGGTTTGAGGGAAGCAGAATTCCATTTTGTACAGCTTTGAGATTCATATACTGCTGGTGCGAGGAGTTGACGTCGATTAAATTTTGTGAAAGCAACTTGATTTATCGGATAAAACTGTTATAGATTGGAACAATTACATGCGGGAATTATGTGTCTTCGATATGGAGAATAAACCAAAAAAAGAAGGTAGGTGGACCAGATTGCATTGTGGAAATTGATGAAAGTTTGTTTACTAAACGTAAAAATAAAATTACAAAAATTTTAAGTGTAGATTGGCGGCACTTAAAAACCGCCAAATCTGTAGCTGCGGTTGGCGTGTGTTCTCTATTGGCGCAACTGTCGCCAAGGTATCATTAATACGTAAGTATCCTAAAAATTTACATATATACACCATTCAATCATATGTTTCATGCATCCCATAATATCAAATATTCACTCATGCAGTCGCTTGACATTTTTTAAATGAAAATAACCCTTAAAAGTTTTTAATTAATGCATAAAAAGTTAAAGAAAATAAATTTTATTTTCAATATGATATATGAATAAAATAAAAAATAATAATCTGTTGGGCTTACATGCAGATTATCAATAAAATTTAGAATTTAATGTAAGAACAAAATACATAACAGCAATCTTGAAAAATTAAAACCACAAAATTCCAAATGTATTTCTTTTCTTGAAAAATCTCATTTTCACTTTGAAATTCAATGATTATTACTCATTTCTGCTTTTACCACATGATCTTTTAGAACAATTTCACATTATTTATTTACATAATTATTAACTTGTGAAAGAAATTTAAATAAATATTATGCATAAAAAAGCTTGTGTAAGAAATTTAAATAAACCAATAAGAATAGTTTGTGAAAGAAATAAACCAATAACAAACATTGAAAAGGGTTAAGGACACATGAATTGATAAAGGAAATGAAAAACTCTGTTCTTAAAAACAATATTCGTAATTTTATAGGTAATATAGCAAACATTTTTGATATTTTAGAATGATACATTATTAGTTCAGCAGTGATAAATTAAATGCATTAAAAAGTTGTTTCACAGTATATTCATATCTGGCAAAATATGACACACCTAAATTGCGACACGAATCAAATCGCCAAGGCCATTGTAAAAAAAAAAAAAAAAAAAAAAAAAAAAGTACCTAGTATTTGCTATTTTTTTCTCCTATACATGTATTACTTTGTCTCAAAATTGAATGTAAGCATTAAGTAAAGAATTTAAAAGGAAAAAATTATTTACTGAATTTTGTTTGAAAATACTAACAGTATGAAAATTCATTTGAGAAAACAATGAATTTTTTTTTTTTTTTTTTTCTGATATATTTTTCTCTTACGTTTCTATTTCAGAAACTTTGAAAAATATTTTTAAAAGATGCTTTGCACTTGTAGCCAGTTTTGTATCTATTGTGTTGAAAAAAATCGTAAGAGTTTCTTAATTATATTCTGAATTGATTTTGATTTCAATGTATCAACTAAATTTCTAGGGTAGAAATAGATTATCTTTTTTTTATTTGTCACATATTTTAGAGATTCAAATGGAAAAAATTACCTTGTGTTAAACATTTAAATAAATGCTGTCAGATTAAATAAATACATACTAAACTTTGAGCAGCTATTAGTATTGTACTTTACTGTGATATAATCAAGTACAAATACTTTTGCAACAACCAATTTTTCCAAATGTGTTCCTGATATTTTGGTTAAACTCTGTGAAAGGATATGTTAATCTTCAAATTCTTACATTTTAAATCATAGACACAGAAATGCGTGTTTATCTAAGTACAGCATAATTTTAAAATTTCAATATTATCCAGCTAATGCTGCATTATATATTTCTTTAACGTGATTAAATTTTATTTTTAGCCAGACAATAAAAATGTGTTTTTATTATTAATACTTTGAAAACAGAATACAGGCAGACAAACAGAGTTCCCTTTTTTATTTTTCAACTATTGGCAACTGATGGCAGATATTCATGTCATTTCATTTGCAGACATGCTAACCTTTATGAAATATATTAACTACTTTTTGTGTAAACAGTACTTTTAAAAAACAGTACTGGAAGTAACATTAAATTGTTATATGTACTTTAATAATTGTAACACTCTGTTATGAATATCTCTTGTTATCAATTATTTTATAAAAATATACTGGAATTCAATCTATATACTTTTCACTAAACATCGTCTTCAATGTGTTATTAAGTTAATAATAAATTATCAAACTTAAAACTGTACCCTGGCAAGCATCAACAATCATGATTCCTATTTTTTTTTTTTTTTTTTTTTTTGTCTAAAATCATAATTACATCTTCTAACTTTAGAAAGGAATTTTAATGGAAGCTCATTAATTTTTTCTCGAAAGTGCTCCATAATTTTAATATTCTCTTTCATTTTTGAAATTCAAAACCTGTTTGATTGATAAAAAGCAATTAAAATTTACAGTGATTACACTGCTTGTAAAACAATATATTAATAAATTTACAATTGTACTACTATTCTGTTAAAATTTAGAAATGTAAAAAAAAAAAAAAAAAATATTCAAAAATGAATAAAATTACATAAATTATATCCAAATTTATTTAAATAGTTTAATGAAATTTTTTAATAGCATACTGGCTAATATGAATCATCAGTGCTTGGCTAAATAAAGCAATGTTTTTTTTTTTTTATGTTAGTAAATTTATTAGAAAGCAGTATAGATGGAATGTGTAAAGAAAATCTTAATTGCAAGTGCAAAGCATTTGATCAAAATTAAAAGTTATTAAAAAAACAAAAGATTTCTAAGTGTTATTTTAGTTAATATAGTATTTCTGATGCACACTTGTTTTGACTTTTCCGTAATTAAATATATTACTTTTTTGTTAGTTTTTCATTTTCCGATAATTAAAGCCATATTATAAATTTTTGTTAATAAAGATATAAAAACATTTTAATATTAATGTTTTCCCTTTTGTAGTATCAATCGTCAACTATTCGTAACATAATAATGCATGCAATGGCTGATTGGTATGTTCGAGGTGATGGCGACCAATCCAGGCTTTCTAGAATCCTTGATGTTGCACAAGATTTGAAAGCTCTGTCCGTGTTACTCAACGTGACACCATTCCAATTTGTCATTGACTTGGCATGCCTTGCATCTCGTAGAGAGTATCTCAAACTAGATAAGTGGCTGACTGATAAAGTGAGAGATCATGGGGTAAGTAAAGTGCTTTTAAATTATTTTATCTTGATGTCATAAAATTGAATTGAAATTATTTGTGTCCTAAACATCAACATTTATACTGATGTCAGCTTCTTCACAGTGATGTTTAAATTCTTTCGCCGTCTTGCCTTTATTGTCATGTTGTATCATGCAATTAATATTATTTTTCTTATAATTCACATGTTTCTCAGAGAGTATAAAAAAAATTATGTGGGGTTGATAATGTTTTTATCACTTTTAATTCAACTTATGAACATTAATTAATTAGGCAATTATTTTTTCTTTCAAATGAAGTTGTTTAAAAAATTTATGAATTTTTTTTTTCACAGTGATTTGTAAAATAGGAGATGCTTATTATTCCAAATGTATAAAGGATCTATAATGTATAATATACCCACCAAAACATTGAAATCCGCTCTTCCAAAACTTTGTAATTATCATTAGATCTTTACAAAGGTGATGCCTCTAGAAATATCTTTCAGGATGCAAAGTAGTTGATTAATTAATTGCTGATTTGAAAGATTGTCCTAAAATTGTTAGCACAAACATTTCAAGGTATTAGGGTTAAATTTTCTTTGAAATTTGCAATTAGTCCAAGGATTATTATTTTTAGAGACAGTCTAAAAATTATAATAATTTCATTGATGATTTAAATATTTCTGTATTGTTTTATTGTGGTGTATAATACTTTTTAATTAATTAATACTTTTGCATACTTGCTTGGTTCTCAGAGTTACAGTTTAAATTTTTATTTTTTTCACACATTAATTGTAATTGAAATTTGTTAATAATCATAAATTGTGCAAGTGAGATATATTAGCTAATAAACAAGTTTTTGTATTATTTAGGAATCATTTGTTGAAGCATGTGTGAGCTTCTTGACCCGTCGATCACCTCAAATAATGGGTGGAAGTGTCAAGGAAGAAAACCTTCCAAAAAGTGCTCTACCATCAGAAACTCTAGCTACAACAATTGGTTTTTTACATTCTCTAGCTCCGTAAGTGAAATTTTCTACTATAATAAAACTCTATTTGCTAACTGTTTTAGTTTTAAATAAATTGATAGAAACTGCTATTTTCGGTCTGCTAATTACTCAAAACGATTGAATATTCTTTGCAGAAATAAACATTGATATTATAAGAAAACTATAACTATATATATATATAAGAATTGTTATTAAATTGGATTGGTATTTTATTATAATATAGCTTTTGAAGGAGTACAATTTGCAAGATACTGTTCATAAATTTTACGAATGAATCATTTAAGTTTATCCTAATTATTACATTGTTTTAAACTTAAAAAAAAAAAGCAGCCCTGATTTTGGGAGTTGGCTTTCTTGAAATACTAATAATTATTTTTATTTTTGGCAAGAAAAATTGGTTAAAAGTGAAGAGACAACTGTTGCAAAAAAATTAAAATTACAAAAACAAATGCAATATGTCTAGTATTACAGTACTTGCCTATATATTTGTTTTTTTCTTTCAAATTATAATTTAAAGCAAAAATAACCAGCTTTATGCAAATTGCATATTTTGTGAAGAATGAAGAACAGCTATCATTCAATAATCAAAAAGTAGTATAAGAAATGGTATTTTTTTATACTCTAATGTGATGGTATTCAAATTATATTCTTAATTTTTTTTTTTTTTTTTTTTTTTTATTATTCTTTTATATTGCTCTATAAGGTCTTTTGTTTGTCATTTGCACAGTAGGTTTTTTATAACATATATTTTTTTTTTATTAGCAGATTTCTTTATACATATAAGTTTTCATAATTAAAACATTTAATGAGAAATACTGCTATTTTATATATTACTCAAATTTTGACAGTTGGAAGACCATCAGACTAATGTTCATAGTGCAAATTATCTAAAAAATTATAATTCTTTAGAAAATAAATTTTAATAATAGTTTGTTTTTTCATCAGATCAATATCACAAGAGCTCTCTGAAAAAATTCTGACCATGGTTGCTAATTGTCCTGCAGTTTTGAATAAAAATCGTCTCCCTCCACCTGGTGTGGTGAAAACGTCTCAGGGACTTCAATCTGTTTTGTCATCTTCTGCTATCAATACTTCTACTAATTCTTCGGTGAGTTTGTTTTAGGTTTTTCAGAATCATATGCAATATATGTATTTCTCATTCACCTTTGATAAGCATGTGTAATTAGTTTTATAAGTCTGGGTGCATTTATTCCCATTGAGAGAATTTCTAAGCACAAATTAGTTTGACCTTTATTTTGTTACCTCAAATTTGTTTGCATATTAAAGGTTGGAAAGTGGGAAAACCTGATCTGGCTGTCTTAAAGTATACAAGATAGTCTCAGTTAGAATTGCTTTTGTAATTGGATGCATTAGAGATTTTTAAGAAATATAAATTTATAAGCTAAAAATATTATTATAAAACATAAAAATATAAATATAATCACAAATTAAGCATGCTACATAATCTTAATAATCAATAGTACTCAGAATAAGTTCCCTTCCTGATTTGCATTATTCTCTCTACTCTTAAAATTTCCAGCTTCCCTACACTCTCAATTATAATTCAATTGTTGTTTCAGGGTGTATTTTTAGGATTTCATGGTATATGTAAAAATACTGCATATAAGAATAATATAATATTGTAAGTAAAGTTATTTGTGTTTGTAGTTGGATCCACTTGTTAATCTCTCATCTTCTGTTTCGGTCTAACACTCAGCAATGCTGTAGCAAAAGAGCAGTACTAAAGAGTATGTCAAAGTGATGAAGATGGGCCCAATCCTGAAGAACCACCAGTGGAAGAAGGAAATTTTTATTCAAGCTAAGGACAACAGTCAGTGTATTGATCTGATGAAGCTATTATTAAGAGGTTATTTTCACAAAATTATAATTTTTAGTGAGCCTGGAAGTCTTCAACTAATCAAAAAACGGTAACTGACATAACGGTATTTCTCGTGCGTGTTTTAATTATGAAAATCTGCTAATAAGAAATATATGTTATATACATTAGTTTTCAGCTAAAAATAAAGAAATGAGTGCCAAGTATTTCAGAAACCAAACTCCCAGATCAGGAAGCAAGTTTAAAACATGTATTTGAGTAAGGATAGGCACCAAATGTTCGTTAAATGGGCCACATGTTCATTCCCTCCACCTGACGGCAAAATCTCCAATCCCAGCTGTAACAGTTGCCTCACTCTCTCCATCAGGTTACTCAAGTTTGCCTCTGGCCATATCTCGGCGGCCCATTTCTGAGACATTGTGGTGCGGGCCAGCAACCGGATATCAGTTATTTAAGGTCATATTGTGGCAGTGCTCTTTCTGATGTTTTGGGGGGACAACTCGCGGGCGCCTCCCGCGGTCAGAAAGCTGCACGTACTTTCAATGAAGATACAAATAATACAAAAAGCTTGTTTGCCTTTAGCTTTGCACAATTCGCACCAACAATTTCAATTATCACCAACTAATGTACTAAAAATGATGATAGAGATTAAAGAGTATTATACACCACAATAAAGCTACGAAAAGGCGTCATCAGTGAAGAACCAGCCCTTATTTGGAGCTTTGATGCTCTAATGGCGTCTGGTATAATTTCCGAAAAAATTGGCTTTCCTATTTTTGAAATATTTGACCAACTGTAATCTTCAAATCGGCGGTACTGCGTATCCTAACTGAAGGCACCACATCGAGGATCAATGATCATTACAAATTTTAGGAAGAAGCGTAGTTCATCGTTTTTGATGGACCTCATTCTCCAGTTATAGATTCTCGGTAATAAGCATCTTTCCTGACACACAAATCATATTGAAAAGGGTCATGGAAGTTTTAGGCCAACTCTGAAATGTGTTCATAAGTTGAGTCAAGAATGTGATCAAAGCTGACCACTCAAGCTTCCCTCATTACCTCTCTGAGAAAACATGTGATTGAAAAATATGTGAGCCATGTTCTGTATATTTCAGACATTGTATCTGTGTGACATCCTTAGTGTTGCATATTTGGAGACATATTCAAACTCAATTCAATTCCACCTCTGTTCAAGTAATCAAATTCAATCTATTTAAGAACAGCGCCTCGCTGCGGAACCACTCGGCTGCTCACGGATGCAGGCATGCCAGAGGCCATGACTGGAACTGGGGATGGTATCAAGATCAGAGTGCCAACTCCACGGGACTGAGCACCTCCAAGATCTTCATGCCAGCCACCTCCGAAGGTTTCGAAGAAGCCCTGGTTGATAATATCACCTGGAACTTTCATCACCATCATTTTCGTGCATGCATTAATGCTCAGTGCCGAATCATTGACATTCAATTCACCACAAAAGGGAAAGCAAGTCAAATATCAACAAAAGTGTTTTACCATATCTTTCACCCATGACACAACAAAGGGCTTTACTGCCTATATCATATTTTTTTCCAAGTCAACTGGAAGAAAATGAAAACTTATTTCAAGTATTATATCTTCATTCTTGGAGAGTCCAAATTTTATTGGTAGCAGTAAAATACTACTCATTGACTTGAATATTTGTAAGAGTATGTTTCATTTCCTTCTAAACATTGAATAAATACTTTTTTACGATAAGGCACTAACACCACCTCTTTTACTTTTTCGTGGAACTTCACTAACATGAAAGGCAGTGCTTTCTTCAACAAGACTGTAAGAGCCTAATTCAAAAAATCATTTAACAAATTTGGATAAATATTATATGTGTTACCATTAAATTTTGGTATTTTTTTTTTTTTTTTTAATTTCCCATTTCTTTAAATCTCTGTCAAGTACAGTATGAATTGTATTGTTTACAAGCAGAATGTAATCACTGCCAAGCCCCGCTTTTGTCAATCAGGCGGGCTGAAGGAATGTCATTGCATGTGGACCGCAATGACTCCATTCTCCTTTTCTAAAGTTAGAAGATAGTCCCACGAGCAAAAAAAACTTCTCTGTTGTTTCTTACTGAAATTTTCAAATTACAATTTGATATTTATTATTAACTGATGAAACAGTGTTGTCAATTATAAAATGGTAAGCAGTGTTGAAAAGTACCTCTCAGCTATTTCTGTTTTTAAAGCCCACTGTTTCAAGAAATGGTGCATTAAATATCACCATAAGGTAGCATGTCTGCAGAAGCATGAGTGACATGGTATCAATCTGGCCTGGTTGAAGTAAAAGAGGAATCTCTAGCTCTTACTATTCTGTTTTCAAGCCATTAATAATAAAAACATTTGTCTCGACTATAGGCCCAATCGGTCAAAAAAATACATATCAATGCGGCATTATCGACCAATTTTAAGGTATGCTTTGTATAGATCAAACTGCTTTATGATCTGCATAGTACGAAGAATTTGGGGATCAACATATCTTACAGAGTTTGTAAATATCAGGTTTGTGAAAAATCAGTTGATTTAAAATGTTCCCGGCCGCCAGTCTGCCAGGTAGGCCCCGACCTTATGCACCAGTGTTGGCCTGACAGCATTCCATTTAAATGGTGGCCTAGATATTTTCCTAAAATATATGTGATGAGAGAATACAAGTGCTGAGTTGGTGTCAGTCAAAACCTCAATTAAAACCATGATAAGAAGGCTTCTTGTTCTTTCGGCCGCGACAGATACAAAACTGACTATAATGCAGCATCTTTTAAAAAGCTCAGTACTTTCCAGTTTTTCCTGAAATCAGCGTGAAATATATCAAGGAAAGGTTCAGTTGTTTTCTGAAATGTTCTCACAATTAATATTACTGGAAACAAAATTCGATGTCTTTCTTTCATCTTTGCACCAATATCCCATTCAATTTTTGGTTTAAATAATACCATGTATAGGAAAAAAAATAACACAAACTTCTGGGCGCCTGACATTTGACTAGATGATATGGCCAGAACGATGACTCCGCCAGGACCTCCAATAGCAAATGAGGCTTAATGCATTAGTATCTTTACTTCTGTTTAATAATATAATGATTTAAAATCAATAAAAGTGTTCTTCTATCCATATAAAGGTACGAATGTCACGGCTAGGCACATTCTTTTCCATATCAGTCATCATCAATCTGGCTGCCACCTGAAGTGTTTTAGTACAAACTTATTCTTATTGATTCATTATTCTTTCTTAACTACACTAATCTATTGTGAGATTTGCTACTGGAAGTTAAATCATTCATCAATGTAGTAATAATATTGAGAGTGACCACAAAAGAATCATGTGATAAAAGCAGAAATGATATATTCTGTAGTTCAAAGTGAAAATCAGGTACCTGCATTGGAGACACAAATGGGGACCTTCTCTCTTACATTAAATTCAGAGTTCAGTGATCTTGCCAAGCAGTTCATTATTTTTTACTATTTATTCATATCATATCAGTGAAAATAAGGCCACTATGGCTTACATCGTCCCAGTAAAACTTGCTCATTTAAATGATCAGCATTACATGGGGTGAAATATTCGTGTGTCAGGACACACATAATACCTGATTGAATGATAATATATGGCTATGCTAAGGCATGTCTGATACAGCGGCAGACAGTTGGTATGAAAAATTTCCAGCCCTTGCAGCTATTTGGTGTGCCAGCTCCAATCCATACTTCGCGGCCTATTTTGCGTTTGAGTAAACAGGCTTTCGTCAATTCCACCACCGCATTCCATATCGAAGACGCCACCTCATTATTCAAGTCATGTTTCAATTCAAATCTCAGCTGGTTTATCGATCGGGTTAACCTGGCAATAGGCTGGATATCTCGCGCCTGGTGGAATCTCCAAGCAACACACCGAAATGGTTTCAAGAAACGGAGTTAAATCCTCTCAGATCTGCCAGTGACGAAGAGGTTTGTCGGGTACGAGGGCGTTTTAACTTGTAAACCTAAGCAAAATTTTATCTTCATTCTATTTCAAAGGCACTGTCTCTAAATCGCATTTTTTTTATCAGCACCCCAAAGTCAGGTCAAGCTCTCTGCGGCTGTGGCACCTCAAAACTGCAGTCTTGGCTTGTTGGCGACGCAAGCTGCCAGGTCTTAAGCCCTTGGATTAGCCGTTTTTGATAGGTCGATTAATCGATCTCATCTTAAAATTCTCCACAAAATCATATGTGTACTGCCCATGCGCATGAAAAGGCCTGATAAAAGTAATCACGCAGTGCCACCATTTGCCTCCACAGCTCTGGCGCAGTGTGAGCAGAAATAAATTTCCTACTCATCATGAAAAGTAACTCAGTTCAGGCTAAAATAAGGTTCGAATCACAAGCACTTCATCAAGGTCTTTGAGCTAATTTTCAGGAAATCCAGGGTATAAAAAAGAGAGTAATCAGTGGCAGCCCAGCATGTTAAATATGATAAGACACAAACTTTGACAATCATCAAACTACATAGGCACTATCAGCCCTAACCTGAGAAATTGACAATGAACTTTTATTTTAAATTGTTTCTAAATGTTATGACCTGGTTTCTTCTTGGCCAAGCTGTGTTGGCACCAGCAGCCTGATGACAGGGCAACCTCGCGATCAAATGTTTCAACATCAGTCACCTCCTGCAGCTGCAACCTCATTGGCTCAAGCCAGCAAAATGGCTATATTAAATCTTTCCACTTGCGACTGAAAGGCAATATGACATCAAATAACAGATACCAATGTCTGCCCTGAAAATAAAAATCAGGCAATAATATGTCAATAATAAAAAGAAAAATGGTATATTATTTTATCATGTTCTATAGATTTTTAACAAAAATTTTTTTCATTAATCATTATATCATTAACAAAATCAAACTACAATTGATGGAAGAAACAATATTATATGAAAGCGCAAATCGGCAAAATATTTTCAAATAGGTCTGTCTCAGTGTGATTTTCCCATTTTTTATAGTCTGAAATCATCATCTCTGTTAGAACCTCTCACCTGGCTGTTTCCTAAGCAAGTGGTTTTACTATTTCTCTTCAAAGAAAACAGGGATTGCACGTCAACTCTGGCTAATTACATGCTGTTTCAAATTAAAAAGAAAAGAAGCTGATGCCCTGATAAAACTCCCAAAGAAATTCAGAAGGAAAAACAAAAACACATATACTAGATTACTGACATGTAAGCCAAATAGTGCCTGCAGCTGGTCGGGGGTGTTTCAAGAAAACAGTATCTCTCAGACTGACAATAACTCCATCTGATGGCGGTTTCTCAGCCATAAAAAAAACAACTTTTTTTTTTATCTCTACAGCAAGCATCCCAGGAAATCTTTGCTTAATAAAGCAGACAGCCTTTACCCACCATGGGGTTGTTGCACCA
>BPLR01018291.1:0-101480 GCA_021605095.1 Caerostris extrusa | reverse complement strand
ACGTATTGCTGGGTGAAGACATGGACTTTTACATTGACAACATGAACTGCACTTTCTGTTTCATGACTTTTTAGCTCTGACAACTTTACCCAGGATACGTTTTATTGGGCTACTAGAGTTCTTATGGCGGTTATATTGCTACAGTTTGTCTGCAAGAAAAAAGGAAGAATAGCCCTTAAAATTTTCTGCATCGATATATACCCAAATAGGCCTCGCCAGATCTTGCCAAAGTTCATGTTTCAGAGCCATAGACCAAAATAGATGTAATAACGGTTTTTTATAACATAAATTTAGTTTTTCTGTATATGAACTCTGATTTAAACATATGTCTTCGTCCATAAAAAGCTTTTATCTTCACTCCTAAAAATGCTCTATAGTGGATCTAAATCAAATAAGTGATATAAAATTTTATATGCTGCCCGCCGATTTAAGGATGCATTTCCAAAAGTGCGCACTCAATATCATTTTAATTGGCAGCACTCGTTTAAACAGATGTCTTAACCCCTAAAAGGCCTTATGATAGGTTTCAATGAATCACCTAATAATTATGAATAAAATTTAAATCACTTTTAATTTCAACCACAAATTAAAAACAATCTCAAAGAGAATTCTTCTCTGCTTATTAAAATTTCCTCAGTGATCTTAGAAATTGCTCGTTTCTCAAAATTCCCAACTTCGAATAATGCGCACTCTCCCTCGCGCCAAACATCAAAGGAATTTCTCTCTTTTTCATATCTCTCTCCGTACACGCCACCTCTGAGTTTTGTCTGGAAAAGAGACCCATATGGAACAATCTCCACAAAATGGAATTCTAGTAAACTCATTAAAGATTTTTGCGTTTGGCCTTTGAAAATTCTCCTATGGGTACACAAAACTAACTTTTAGAGAGTGTTCTGACATTCATAGCTTTTGAAATAAATTTTGTACAACCAAATAAAAGGTTGTGTAAAGTGTCAGGAAAGGCTCTTTAATCAACTAAAATCAAACATGAATGATTCAAGAACATGTAAATTTTGGGATATTTCAGTGGCAAAATTCGAGCATTACATAGTTAACTTAAGATCTTTGGATAAAATTAAGTTCATTTTGTTATTGATATATGAAAAAATCTGAAATTTTTTTCAAGTAAGATATTTTTTAATTATTGAAGAAATCCAAATGAATTTTATTACCTGAAATGATAATTTTGATTTTAACACTGTAAATATATTTTTAAACAATTTATATAAAACAGCGATTTTATTTCTACTATATTTCATTTTTTCTAAAATTTTAAATATAGAAATGCTTAAATTATATACATATGTATTTTAAATATTCCTTTTTATATATACGTAATATAAATCTCATTATTTTTATTTATTGTTGGTTGTAAAGTTAAAAAAAAATGGTTTTTGAACATATCACTTGTTGACGTTTTTTTTCATTAAGCTGTAATGTAATAAAGACAGTTGCTGTTATTATTTCGATGCCTCAAATCGTAAAACATATTGACAGCCAAACAATAAGAATTGAAATGCTTGCGTAATGACTCAAATATTCTGAATTCATGGAGCAAAAGACACTGTCAATTTAAAAGTTTTGAAAATTGCCAGAAACCAGTTCCTCCAATCAATCCATGAAGCAATTATTAGTCACAATATAACAAAAAACATCACTCAAATTCGCTGTCTTGTGGTGCCCGGAAATCTATTTTTTCAATTCCTTCCATTAGCTCGCATTCTCTATATATATATCTTGCTCAAATTTTCAATCGTGCATAAAACACCTTTTTATTCATCCACTCAAGCTGAAATACATTTTTTTGTAACTTGTAGTGGAGGACACTGGATGTTAAATACAGTTTTCAGAAATATTAATTCATTCATTGAAATTTAAATTAATTAATTAGGGCCTGAATGGCCGAGGTCTAGCGCTCGGTGCCACAGGTTTCGGGTCTGGATCCCGGCGGTGCCATGGATGTTTGTAGTGGTTCGAATCCACTTTAAGCCGTAGGTCCGGTCTCCCATGACTGTAAAGAGCGTCACGGAGCAGAAGTCAGATTCTCTACCCAAGGGTGCTCCATCAAAACAGAAGCTGCACCCCTCTTCCCCCCCTTCCATGAGGGATACAACAAACAATGAATTTACTTTTAGTTTTTTTTATTTAAGTTGCATGTATCTACCAATAGATGGCGCCAGATAAACTTGATAAAAATGAATGGAAATTATTTATAAAGGGACTTTCTGTAATATAGAAAAAGGTGGAATTGACTTAATTTTTTTATATTATTTGTTAATGTGCTACAACTTTCAAAGAGTTATGCATAAGTTAATATTTGTAATATAATGGAATTTACTTTAGATCAAGGGCGTAACATGTAGTTGCTCCTCAGCTGTTCTTCTTATTATGATGCATCCCATTTTTTTTTTTTTTGAATTCAAGATGTTATTTTGTAGGATTATACTTAGAGCACGGGTGACCAATCTAAATGATCTTGCAGGGCACTTTGAAATACATCATAACCCAACGGGCCGCAATAAAATTATATATCCCCGATTAGATTTAGATCAGCTGTGGCCTCGTATTCAAAAATTGAAACATAATGAGTTATTATTTTTGCGTTTGCTATTATTCTTACATGAGACGAAAACATTAAAAAGTATTTCATTTGCTAGTGTAATATTTGTTTCTCTTACTCTTTCACTCAAGCTTTTAAGCAAATCCGATCTAATGGGTGTTGCAATAGTACTGTAATTGTCGCATCGTATTTGGTGTTTATAATTTTATTGTGTTTCGAACTCATAACTGTAAAAACTCACATATCACTGTCATACATGATCGCAAGAATATTGTTTTAAAAATCAAAGTTAAATTTTTCTCATCATTTCGACAGTTCATTTTTTGAATATATAGGGATGCACACTGAACGTATTTTTTAATACATTGGTTTTCATTCCTTTGGCCATTATAAAATAAATATATTTTGTAAAATTGTGATACATCTCAAGGGCTGCACGCTATAAATCTTCAAGGCGATCTGTATGCGAGCCGCGCGCGTTGGCCAACTCCTGCTATGACACTTTAACTGTTAAAAATATTACGCCATCTGGCGACAAATAATTTAAAGTTTCTTAATTAATCTAATAAATCTAGAATAAATTTATCTGATTAAAAAAAATCTTTTATTTCTATACTATTTTCCTAATAACATCATTCTAGCACTTTTGAATTTTTCAAATTGTCGATATTTAAGGATTTGTCTAACATAAGAATATTCATATATAAGCAGGATAAGCAAAAAAAAAACAGGAACTTGTTTCTTTTTTTTTTGTATTCTCCGATTGAAAATCTTATACCAAAAGGGGATTTAACGACAAACGAACGAGAAAAAGGAACCACCTTTTTAACGCGTTTATTTATTCTTTTACGGAATTCACGCTGTTTGCTAAACTGCATCCGTGTTTGTGCTGATTCAAGAATCTTAAAAGATTTCATGGATTCGCTTTGGGGAATGTTTCGCCTAATGGTTTTCCCATCGGGGAATACCTGAAGGGACTTTCTATATTATTTTCTCTCTTGCTCGCACGCGATGTTCTGAAATGTAAAATTGTATTCATCGATGCATGTGTGAGGAGGAAATAAAGTTGAATCTTTGGAAATCTATTTCGATATCAGGAATACTCAACAGAAATAGATGAAGAACCAGAAATAGATTATCTAGACTGAAAAAAGATCAATATTTAAATGTGAAGCTTTGTACTCTAAAAGAATTTATTCAAAACTCTTATCAATCAAATCCAAACATAATTTTTTTCTATTTGTGTAGGTAACACAAATATATTTAGAAATTTTTTGCATTTTTTAAAATGTAACAATAATTTTTGATGGGTGAGATTTTTAGATGATTTCTATTATATAGCAAATATCTCATATATAGCAAATATAACTAATCGTAATATATGTCAAATATTTATAAAGGAAGGTGGCTGATGGCTCATGACAGGCCGGGTTCGAGCCCGGCTGTCAGGGATGTTTGTGCTCGAATTCACTACCATAAATGTCTCCTATGACTGTCACATATGTAATTTGACCATACTAGTATAATGAGCAGTATAGTACCTAATTTCACAATTTACAACAACACTGTGAATTAAATAATTTTAGTTTTTATCATCTTCGTGTATTCTTCCAATACTCGCCAATAAACTTAGGAAATGAATGGAAATTATTTACTAGCGCTCTGTAATATAATAAAAAAAGTAGGAATTGCCATTTTTTTAGTTTACTTGTTCGTGTCCCGGCGATGCTATGGATAAGTTTGTATTGCTTTGGAATCCACTTTAAACCGTATTGCTCCTTAGCTCTTCTTTCTTATTGGGATCATACCATTTTTTAATTAAAGATGTTATTTTGTAGGATTATACTCTATCCCTGGGTGACCAATGCTAAATGGGTAACAGCGTTTGGAAATCGGTGCCCAGCCGACTTTTGGGCTACTCAGAGGGACATGGGCATTTTTTTTTTTTTTATTCAAAAATGAAACCCAATGAGTTGTTTTTTTGACGTATTATTCTTAAATGAAAATAAATCACAAATATTCAAATTGTAATATTTGCCATATCAGTTTTTTGCAAAATCTAATTGGGGCCTGCAATCGTAATTGAATGGCTTGCACTATTTGCTCGGTACCATTTTATTGGTTTTCGAACTTCCAATCCGGGTGGAGCCATGGATGCTTAGCAATGGTTTGGAATCCATTTTTAAGCTGTAGGTTCCGGTTTGAATATGACCATAAGGTATTTTCACAGGTTTTCATTCGTTTGGCCACAGAGCTCGACCAGACTTCTCTCACAGACAACATTCCCAAATTATAAAGGGGCAACTCCAGCTCAAAGCACAGCCCAGTGATGTGGTGCGCTGTAGTAGTAGTAACTAATTTAATATTTCTTGGAAAGGTTTTTCTTAAAATAAGAACATTTTATTGCTATAACTTTTGGAATTTTCCGTGTATAATGGGAAAAAACAGAAGAAAAAAAACTTTGTAGACTAAGTTTCTCTCTTTATTATTCTCAAATGAAAATCTTATTCCATAAAAAGGGAATTTAACGACGAACGAACGAGAAAAAAAACGCCCTTTAACGCGCGTTTATTTTTATTCCGTTATGGAACTTTACGCGCTGTGCTAAGCTGCATCCGTAGTTTGTGCTGATTCAAGAATCTTAAAACGGAATCTTTTAACGAATTCGCTTTGGGGAATAGTTCGTTTAATGGTTTTCCCTTCAGGGAATACCCGAAGGATTTTCGATATTATTTTCCCTCTTGCCCGCACGTGTATTCTGAAATGGAAAATCGTATTCATCAATGCATGCGTGAGGAGGAAATAAAAAGTTGAGGATCTTTGGAAATCTACGTCGTTTAGACAGCAGGAATATTCTCCAGATATAGATGAAGAAACAGAAATAGATGATCTAGACAGAAGAGAGATCAATATTTAAATGTGAAACTTCTGTGCTCTAAAAGAATTTATTCAAAACACTTATCAATCAAACCTGAACATAGTTTTTCTATATCTATGAGTAAATATGAGTTTCTATATCTATGAGTCCTGGCGATGGCATGGATGTTTGTTAGGGGTTCTGAATCAACTTTAAACTGTAGGTCAAGGTCTAATTAGCCCAAAGTGTGCAAAAAATTACCGTAGAGCGACAAACTAAACAATATCTTCACTACTTTTAAAAATTATTAATCTATCTAGTGATAAACAATTTAACATTTCTTGAAGAAAATTTCTGATAAAAAGATCTTAATTTATATATTATTTTTCCTAATAGCTAATTTCTAATACTAATTTCTAATTAATTTTCTCTAACTTTGCTTGTTTTTAAAATATTGATTTTTAGTTTGTCTTAACTTTTGGAGTATTCCGTATATAATAGTAAAAAAAAACGTTGTTTCTTTCTGTCTTTTTTTTTTTTTTTTGTATTCCCAATTGAAAATCTCCTCCCAAAAAGCGACGAACGACGAATTTAACGACGAACGAATGAGAAATAAATTCCCCTTTAACGCGTTTATTTTATTCCATTATGGAACTTCACGTGTTGTACTCAACTGCATCCGTGTTTGTACTGATTCAAGCATCTTAAAAGATTTCATGGATTCGCTTTTTGGAAAATAGTTCGTCTAATGGTTTCCTTTGGGGGAATACCTGAAGGGATTTTCGATATTATTTTCCCCATTCCTCGGACGAGTTCGAAATAGAAAATCGTATTCATCGATGCATGTGTGAGGAGAAGGGGAAATAAAAATTGAAGATCTTTGGAAATCTATGACCGAAGGGAATACTCAACAGAAATAGATGAAGAAACAGAAATAGATGATCTAGACAGAAGATCAATATTTAAATTTGAATTTTCTGTACTCTAAAAAGAATTTATTCAAAACTCTCATCAATCAAATCCAAACATATATTTTTCTACTTGTACGAGTAAACAAATATCAGAAAGTTTTTTTGCATTTGTAGAATGAAACAATAATTGTTTTAGATGGTTGAAATCTTAGTATTAGAATAATTTATTAGATAGCAAATATCTCAATTTATATAACAAATATCTCAATTTATATAGCAAATATCTCAATTTATATAGCAAATATCTCAATTTATATAGCAAATATCTCAATTTATATAGCAAATATCTCAATTTATATAGCAAATATCTCAATTTATATACAAATATCTCAATTTATATAGCAAATATCTCAGATTATATAGCAAATATCTCAATTTATATAGCAAATATCTCGATTTATATAGCAAATATCTCAATTTATATAGCAAATATCTCAATTTATATAGCAAATATCTCAATTTATATAGCAAATATCTCGATTTATATAGCAAATATCTCATTTATATAGCAAATATCTCAATTTATATAGCAAATATCTCAATTTATATAGCAAATATCTCAATTTATATAGCAAATATCTCATATAGCAAATATCTCGATTTATAGCAAATATCTCAATTTATATAGCAAATATCTCAATTTATATAGCAAATATCTCGATTTATATAGCAAATATCTCGATTATCCAGCAAATATCTCGATTTATATAGCAAATATCTCGATTTATATAGCAAATATCTCAATTTATATAGCAAATATCTCAATTTATATAGCCATTATCTCGATTTATATAGCAAATATCTCAATTTATATAGCAAATATCTCAATTTATATAGCAAATATCTCGATTTATATAGCAAATATCTCGATTTATATAGCAAATATCTCGATTTATATAGCAAATATCTCAATTTATATAGCAAATATCTCCAATTTATATAGCAAATATCTCGATTTATATAGCAAATATCTCAATTTATATAGCAAATATCTCGATTTATATAGCAAATATCTCCATTTATATAGCAAATATCTCGATTTATATAGCAAATATCTCGATTTATCTAGCAAATATCTCGATTTATATAGCAAATATCTCGATTTATAGCAAATATCTCAATTTATATAGCAAATATCTCAATTTATATAGCAAATATCTCGATTTATATAGCAAATATCTCGATTTATCTAGCCAAATATCTCGATTTTATATAGCAAATATCTCGATTTATATAGCAAATATCTCAATTTATATAGCAAATATCTCAATTTATATAGCAAATATCTCGATTTATATAGCAAATATCTCAATTTATATAGCAAATATCTCAATTTATATAGCAAATATCTCGATTTATATAGCAAATATCTCGATTATATAGCCAAATATCTCGATTTATATAGCAAATATCTCATTTATATAGCAAATATCTCAATTTATATAGCAATCTCAATTTATATAGCAAATATCTCAATTTATATAGCAAATATCTCAATTTATATAGCAAATATCTCGATTTATATAGCAAATATCTCAATTTATATAGCAAATATCTCAATTTATATAGCTCGATTTATATAGCAAATATCTCGATTTATATAGCAAATATCTCAATTTATATAGAAATCTCAATTTATATATAGCAAATATCTCAATTTATATAGCAAATATCTCAATTTATATAGCAAATATCTCGATTTATATAGCAAATATCTCGATTTATATAGCAAATATCTCGATTTATATAGCAAATATCTCGATTTATATAGCAAATATCTCAATTTATATAGCAAATATCTCAATTTATATAGCAAATATCTCAATTTATATAGCAAATATCTCGATTTATATAGCAAATATCTCGATTTATATATAGCAAATATCTCGATTTATATAGCAAATATCTCGATTTATATAGCAAATATCTCGATTTATATAGCAAATATCTCGATTTATATAGCAAATATCTCAATTTATATAGCAAATATCTCGATTTATAGCTCAATTTATATAGCAAATATCTCAATTTATATAGCAAATATCTCGTTTATATAGCAAATATCTCGATTTATATAGCAAATATCTCGATATCTATATAGCAAATATCTCGATTTATATAGCAAATATCTCAATTTATATATAGCAAATATTTATATAGCAAATATCTCGATTTATATAAATATCTCGATTTATATAGCAAATATCTCGATTTATATAGCAAATATCTCAATTTATATAGCAAATATCTCAATTTATATAGCAAATATCTCAATTTATATAGCAAAATATCTCAATTTATATAGCAAATATCTCGATTTATATAGCAAATATCTCAATTTATATAGCAAATATCTCAAATATCTCGATTTATATAGCAAATATCTCAATTTATATAGCAAATATCTCAATTTATATAGCAAATATCTCAATTTATATAGCAAATATCTCGATTTATATAGCAAATATCTCAATTTATATAGCAAATATCACTAATCTTTATATACGTCAAATATTTCGAAAGTATGAAGCATGACGGCCGAGTGTTTAGCTCTCTGACACTCGGTACTACAGGGTTCGTGTCCCGGCTGTGCCATGGATGTTTTGTAGTGGTTCTGAATCCAATTTAAATCGTAGTTCCCTGTCTAATATGACTGGGGAGCGTTCGGAGAAGGGCTGTCAGCCCTACCTCGTAGAAAGAAACAATCTGTTTGTCTCGAAATCTGCGAGTAGGAAACGGACTGGCCAAGCATGGCGCTGTTGCAACAATGAAGAAGAGGAATGCACCTGCGATCAAGAAAAACTCGCATACATATTCGTCTTTAGACATTTGTTTATTGGGATACCTAAATTCAACAGTATATCTTGAAAAAGCAGTCTCTTTTGCAATAATAGATAATGCTTTCCTGAAATATGTGCATTTTCATACTAACACAAATGTTCTATAATCTGTATTATGAACATTGTGGTGCCTAATTTCACAATTTTGTAACTGAATAACAGACTGTGACTTGAGTATTCTGTTATGCACTGGGTTAATTTTCAGCATTGTTCCCAACCCTCGGACTGGTAGTGTATTGGCTAGAATTCTTATGATTAGTACTAGAGGATTCAGGTTCGAATCCTGGTAGGGGTATGTTATATATAGTTAGTATATATATCTGTTAATTTTTGGAAGCCACGTTAAACAGTAGGTTTCAGACTAATTATCCCCAAAGTGTGGGAAAAATTACTGCAGAGAGAAAAACTAAATCTTCACAAGGGTTAAGCCATCTGCTGACAAACAATTTAACATTTCTGATAAAATAAAAAAACACATTTTATTTCTATTCCATTCTTTCTAATAACATTTTTATAAATTTGCCTTTTTAAAACATTGATTTTTAACTCTAGCTTGTCTTAACTTTTTGGAGAATCCCGTATTTAATCGAATAAAAAAACAGAAAATAAATTTTTGTAGACTAAAAGTTTCTCTTTTTTTTTTTTTTTTTTTTTTTTTTTTGTATTCTGAATTGAAAATCTTAGTCCAAAAGGGAATTTAACGATGAACGAACGAGAAATAAATTCCGCTTTAACGCGTTTATTTTATTCCATTACAGAACTGCACAGGCTGTACCAAACTTCATCCGTGTTTGTGCTAATTCAAAAATCTTAAGATTTCGTAAATTCGCTAATATTTTTTTATTTGTTTGTGTAAACAAGTATTCAGAAAGCTTTTGCATTTGTAGAATGGAATAATCATTTTTTAGATAGTTGAGATCTTTTAGTATTAGATTAATTTATTAGATTTCGAATATCATTAATCTTTATATACGACATGTATGTGTATAAAGCAGAAACCTTATTTCCGAATGGCTGTGCCCGGTACCGCGGGTTTCTTGTTCAAGTCGGTAGTACCATGGATGTTTGTAGTGGTTCCGGAATCCACTTTAAGCCCTTGGTAGAGCGTTCGGCGTAAGGCTGGCAGCCCTAACTGTAAAAATATAACATTTCCTGTCTTGAATTTTGCCATTACACCGACTGCATTGGCTCACCATGGGGCCATTGCGCCAATGAAAAAGAAGAAGAATGCACCTTAGATTGTTTCATGCTCGCGTAATATCCTTCCGTCTGTAACTATTGATATTTTATTGTTTAATTTGATTTTTTTTATTTTCGGGCTTATGGCCATCGGGATATCCCAAATACCGATCTAACATTTGGTTGTAAGAATTGCGGCGGTGCCATGGATTTTATATCGGTTCGGAATCCGCATTAAACCGTGGGTACAGGTCTAATATGACTTAAAAAAGCGGTATATGATCAGAGTGGTTTATACCCCTGTACCGTAAAAAGATCAGTCTCCAGTCTCGTAATCTGCCAACGTAAGCAGACAACTGTGGCCCGCCATGGGGCTGTTGCGCTAATGAAAAACAAGAAGATTCGGGGACAATTTGAGCCTGAGCGTACTCCCATATTTCTACGTGTGTAGGCTACTGGTGTTTTATCGTTCTTATTCGTTCTTTTGCGAAGTATGGCCATCCAGATCTCCCAAATACATACCTGACATTTGATTGTGGGGATAACAAAATTCAACAGTATAATATAGAAATGTCAGCCTCTTTTTAAGCTCTATTATATTAGCAATTTTTTAATAATTTTTTTTAATAGGAAAAAAAACCTTTTTATATCTATTATATTTCTAATAAATCTTTGTGGGTTTGCCTGTTTTCAAATTATCGATTTTCTAAAGTTTCATCGTAACTTTTGGATTATTCCGTATATAATCGAAATAAAAACAGACAACTTTTATAGACTAAAATTTCTTTCTTTTTTGTATTCTCAATTGAAAAACTTATTCCAAAAAAGGGAATTTAACGCCGAATGAACGAAAAAAATTCCCCTTTAAAAATTTATTTGATTCCGTACGGAACTTCACGTGTTGTACTAAACTGCATCCGTGTTTTTATTCAAGGATCTTAAAAGATTTCATGGATTCGCTTTGGGGAATATTTCGTTTAATTGATTTCCCTTTTTAGGGAATACCTGAGGGATGTTAAGAAGATGCATTTTCCCTCTTGCTCGCACGTGATCTGAAATGGAAATGGTATTCCTGATCTCATGTGTGAGGAGGATAAAAGTTGAAAAATCTTTGAAAATGTCGTTTAGACTCAGGGAATACACCAATAGTTAAACAGATGAAAAACAGAAATAGACAATCTGAACAGAGAATTCAATATTTAAATTGAAACTTCTGTTCTCTAAAAGAATTTATCAATATCAATTAAATCAAATCACAAACATATTTCCATTTGTTTGTGTAAACAACTATTCAGAAAGCTTGTCTGTTTATAGAATGAATAATCATTTTTTAGTTGAAATCTTTTAGTATCTTATTAATTTATTAGTTCATAGCAAATATTTTTTTATATACTTATCAAATAAATTTTTGAACTTGAAGCGGATAACACTGGATGTTAATGCATATTTATAGGTATTAACCAGTAAGTGAAATTAATTAATTAATTTTGTTTATATTCGTTTTGCAGATGCTGAAAAATTACATTTTATTAGATAACAATAATCCAATCTTAAACTTATTAATAAATATTATAATTGAGAATTAAAAAAATTTTTTTTTTGATTAAAGGGGTTTTACTATAGATCTATAGATCGAAGAACTATTTCAATGGTAAAATTGTGATGTACCTACGTTCAGAGGAACTCGGTTTCCAATCTGCTGGTGGCGTTTATTTCATTGATTGTTAGAAACAAGAAGATTAAGTCGACAATATTGCAGACTGTATCTACTCGTCCATATATATATATATACATGCATCCATAATATAAAAATAATATTTCACCGTCGAAGATTTTAAATCGAATAACAGAACAAATATCTAAAAATATTTCCAAGTACGGTTTAGTATTTGATTTCAATTTTCGGAAATTTTAATTTAGCAAAATGGAATAGGAAGTGATTCCCGAAAACCCAGGACGCACTTATATATTTTGGTATAAATCATTTTCATTAAGAATTCTAGAAGCGTGAAACCGTACTTGTAAATATACACATTTAAATTTTGTTCTTTTCGCCCACCACCTGACCAAAGAAATATCATACCAGTCAACGGATACGTCGTTCCCATTACACGGAGTCCATAGATACAGAAGTTTTCGGTTGACATCACACGTTGGATTCATGTTAAGGATTTCCTGCGTATTAAAAACCCTATTCTTGAAATCTCATCCCTACCTTAAAAAACAATAATATAATTTATAAATTTTTTAAAAATAATTTATATTAATGCATATGAGGAGTGCCTTACAATGTAATCGAAATAATATTAGAAATACAGAATATTTATAACACTGGATCCAGCAATGGCCCTCCGCGTGCTCTTCGTGTGACACCCTGCTGTTTAAATTGATATCGATTCCCGACATGTCGATTGATTCAAGGAAGATACGCATGACAAGACTACATGACACGTGATCCCCAAACCAAATGGTATTCTGTTCTCTAATCTGAATAAAAGTGGATTAGAGATAAGAACAGAAAATGAAAGTTAATTTTCAGAAAACATGTTAAATAACAAAACAAGAAAAATAAACAATTGTTGCATATGAATTGCAATAATGTAATTACATACTTAATTAAAAATGCTTTATCAATATCAATCTAAACTTTGCAAGGCATCACACGACAAACAGGCTGAGAAACCATTTGCTGATATCTAGCGTTATGGATTTTCCGTCTGTTTAATATTATGCAATTTTATTCAATTCCTTCTATTAGTTCACCCTCTCCCCTATATATATATTTCAAATTTTCAATCGTTCATAAAATACTTTTATTCATCCACTCAAATTCAAATACATTTTTTTTTTTTGAATTTGTAGTGGAGAAGACTGGATGTTAATACAGTTTTCAAATATTCATTCAGTAATTAAATTTAATGAATTAATTTTAGTTTTTTTCAGATATAAGTTGCATCTATCTACCAATATAGGGCGCCAGATAAACTTAAAAAAATGAATGAAAATTATTTATAAAGGACTTTTTGCAATAAAAGTGAAAAAAAAAAAAAGTAGGAATTGACTTAAAATTTTTTTTTTTTATTAGTTTTGAAGGTATACTCATATAATTAATATAAATTCTTTAAAAAATGATTAATTATATAATTGTGTCTTTAAGACAAGGTAGGGATGACATTTCCAAGCATAGGGAAACTTTTAATGAGCATGAACATTCTTAATACGGAACCCAACAAGTAGGTCAAACCGAAAGCTTCTGTATCTATGTACTCCTGGTATGGGAACGACGTATCCGTTGACAGGTAGGATATTCCGTTAAAATCTGAGATGGGTATAAGAGAACAAAAATGCCATATTTACAAGTACGGTTTTTATGCCAGTTCTTAATGATAGAAATGATTTATAGCAAGCTCACAGGTAGTGATTCCTGAGATATGTTAAATCTGCTATGTATCTATAATTTTTTTTAATTAAAATTTAGAAGTTGGAAATTAAATTGTATTAAAATATATATACATACATATTTAAACATTTAATTGAATTTAAACCATAATTATAATATTATTCGAATGAATATTATGGATAATTGCATGGACTTAATTGTAATAATTAATTAAATATTTAATTAAAATGCTTAACCAATGTCAGTTAAACGGTTTGTGTATCACACGAAGGGCAGACTGAGAAATCATTTTCTGATATCTAGTTTTATGCGTTTTCTTTCTGGTATTATTGCGGTTTTAGTTGAAGGCCTGCGATTACAGTTAACATAAATTCTTTAAAAAATGGATTGTGCTAAAATGTATATCAAACAGAAATAAATATTTATTCATATTGTATATTAAGAGTTCAGTGACCAAAAATTCTTTATAATAATAAAATAAAAATAAATAAAAAAATAATAATAATAAATAAAATAAAACTTACTGCAATTGAATTACAATTGTCAGTGCTTAAGTTTTTTCGCATCATCATCGGCACACAACAGCCCAGTGTGGGCCAAGGCCGTCTACCTACGAGACGAGAGATGTTATATCTTTTTTTGAATATATCTTTTATATCAGTTTCGTAGGGTTGTCAACTCTACGCCCAACAGTCATATGAGACCGGGACCTACAGCTTAAAGTGGATTCCGAACCACTACAAACATCCATGCCACCACCGGGATTCGAACCCCGAAACATGTGGTACCCAGCTCCACACAGCGCTAGCCACTCGCCCATTCAGGCCGCAAGATTTTCCACAGATCTTGAAATTTTAATTGAAATCTCGGAGCATGCTTTTTTATTTGAAAAATAAAGAAAATCTGAAGTTTTGAAAATTATTTAGGAATTAAATATATTACACAAGTTATGCAAATGTATTATATAATGCAAACGTACAAAAATTGTATGTATGTATGCATATGCGTATCATATACATATCTTAAATAATCATTTGCAGTGTTCTGGTTGGGCAAACAGATTGTAACTGGGTGTGGTTGGGTTAAGATACTTGAGTTAAGGTTTGGGGTACTCGCCCCTTTATTTACACATGCACAAACACCACACGCATACAATTAGAGACCGATACTAGTTAACACATTTTAAAGACAGATAATTATAGATTCGTGGGAGGACCTCACTTCTAAGCCTGAAACCCGAAACTCGGCTAAGCGGAGGGAGCGTAAAATATACTTTTAACAAAGAGAGAGAGCTTCTGTTGGCCATTTGACCATTACTTCTGAGCGACGTGGGGGGCGCTCTTGTTAGTGTATAGGAGGCAGCATGGATATACAGGTACGCACAGTTGATTGTTGTAAGCAGAACAAACCGGACTCTTAGTTGAAGTTGTTAGCGCTTTTGGTTCAACTTATAAATGCGAAACTTTTTTTTTCTAAAATGTAATAGACCAAAAGTAGAATCACATACAAGCATAGAATAGACATTACAAGTTTATATCTAAAAATAAAACTTTTGATATCTTATTTTTATTAAAATATATAAAAAAAAAATATTTATTCGTGTACTACAATACTACCAGAATTATTTTCTTACCTCTGCACACGAATATCAATAAATATTTGATTTATTTTCGGCAAACCGCCTTCTTGTTTATCTGTCTTCAAAGCAGGATTTCTCCTTCTATTCTTATTTAGTTGCTGAATCGTTATGTTGCAGTTAATTACTGGTTTTCCGTCCGTATCAACTGTGGTTCGACATTTCGGAAAACTTTGAGATAATCCAATAAACACTTGCTCATTAATTTTTTGTTACGCTACCTGCCTTTTTTTTTCTGCATTAGTTCTCGACTTTACTTCTTCCATCTAATTTGATTGCTCTAACGTCATTTCCCAGCATCAATCGAGAAATGAAACATTGTTAATTTCTTACCTTTTTCACTGCCATATCGATCAGGTTAACTCACAAGTCAATAAACCTATAATAAATTATAAATAAAGTGAAAGAAACTTTGTTTCATTATTTACAATCAATGGCAATGTAGCTGTTATTATTAAGCTCTTTGTATGGTGGTGGTCTGGTTACCAATTAGCTAGTGATCTGAAGTTTGATGCCAGAGGTTCGAATCATAACGGTAACACGGATGCCGTTAGTTCGGAATCGGGGCTTGAATGGCCGAGTGTCTAGCGCTATGGAGTTAGTTGTCCCTGGCTTTGGGCTCGAATCCTGGCTGTGGCATATATGTTTTTAGTGGGAATAGGGGCCTGAATGGTTGAGTGTCTAGCGCTTGGTGCCACAGATATCAGGAGAGTCGTGGCGGTGTCATAGATGTATGTAGTGTTCGGAATCCGCTTTAAGCCGCAGGTCCCGATCTCATATGACCGTAAAGCTCAAAAATACTTCTCACTCGCATCATTCCCAAACTGTAAAAGGGGCAATTCAGCTCCAGTCTTAGTGATGTGATGTGGTGAAGTAGTAGTAGTAGTAGTAGTAGTAGTGGTGGTTCGGAATTCCCGTTAAACTGTAGGACCTGGTCTAATTAGCCTAAAATTTGTACAAACTGGCTGTAGAGCGACAAACGAAACTTTTTTTCCTATCTGCCAGTAGGCAGACCGTCATGGTCCAACATGGACTGTAGTGCCAGGGAGTTAGTGAACATTATGAATTAACAAGTTTTATTTTGTTGAATATTTATGTGTTTCAGTAAATCATCAAAATACATTACAAGTATATCTGCAAAAAATGAAACTTTTAATCCCTTATTTTTAATAAAATATATAAAAAAATATTTATTCATATAAGACTACCAGAATTATTTTCTTACCTCTGCACGCGAATATCAATAAATATTTGATTAAGTTTCGGCAAACCGTCTTCTTGTTTATCTGCCTTCAAAGCAGGAATTCGTGTTTATTTATTTAGTTGTTGAATCATTACTTTACATTTAATTACTGGTTTCCGCCAGTATCAGCCGTGGTTCGACATTTCGGCAAACTTTGAGGTAATTCAATAAACACTTGCTCATTAATTTTTTATAGCTTTGCCTTCTTTTTTTGCTGCGTTAGTTCCCGAACCTTCTGCTTCCGTCTAATTTGATTGCTCTAACGTCATTTCCAGCATCAATCGAGAAAAGTGAAACATTGTTGGCTTTTACCTTTTTCACTCCCATATCGATCAGGTTAACTCACGAGTCAATAAACCTATAATAAACTATAAATAAAACGAACCAAATTTTGTTTTATTATTTACAATCAATGTGAATGTAGCTGTTACAATTAGGTTCTTTGTAAGGTGGCTACCTGAAGCCAATTGGCTGGCTCTCTGGAATTTGGTGCCACTGATTTCAGGTTCGAATCCAGGCGGGGGAATGGATGTTAGTGGTTCGGAATCGAACTGAATGGTCGGTGGAGCTCGGTGCCACAGGCTTCGGGTTCGAATCCTGAATGGTGGCATGGATGTTGTAAGTGATTCGGAATCGGGGCCTGAATGGACAATTGGCTAGCGCTCTAGAATTTGCTTGTCACAGGCTTCAGGTGTGAATCCTGAGCGGTGGCATGGATATTGTTCGGTTTCGAACCTGAATGGCCGAGTGTCTAGCGCTCTCGAGTTTCGGGCCACTGTCTTCAGGTTCGAAATATGGCGGTGGCATGGGTGTTGCTAGTGGTTCGAAATGGGGATCTGAATGGCTGAAAGGTAGCTCTGTGGTGCTTGGTGCCCCAAGTGTCGATTCTCGGTCGTGCCATGGATGTTTGTAGTGGTTCGAATCCACTTTAAGTCGTAGATGCCTGGGCCATCGTCTCCTTAGCACTGTAGAGCATCACAGAGCCTAATCAAACTTCTCATCCACATCATTCTCAAAATGTAAAAAAGACAACTCAGCTATAGGCACAATGATGTGGTGTAATGTAGTAGAAGTAGTTGTTCAGAATCCACGTTAAACTATAAGTGCCACGCTAATTAGTCAAAAGAGTGCACAAAGTGACCGTAGAGCGACACACCAAACCAAATCTGTTTCCGTATCTGCCAATAGGCAGACAGTTATGGTCCAACATGGACTGTAGGGCCAGGGAATTAGTTAACACTATAAATTAACAAGTTGTATGAGTTTCTATTGAATATTTTTGTATTTCAGTAAATCATCAAAATACATTACAAGTATATGTGCAAAAAATGAAACTTTTAACCTCTTATTTTTATTAAAATGTATATAAAAATATTTATCCTTGTAATACTACCAGAATTATTTTCTTTACCACTGCACAAAATATCCTCGTAGGTCCCGGTCTCAGATGACTGCCATGAGTAGGGCTGGCAACCCCACTCCGTAAGAAGAAAACGTTTCCTGTCTCGAAATCTGCCAATAGGTCGACGGTCTTGGCCCACCATGGGGCTGTTGTGCCACTGATGACGAAGATGATTATTATACATTGCGGCCGGATTGTCATGTGACTTGAGCTGTGGATCTAGGTGCTACGGGCTCAAGTCCCAGGGATGAAATGAATATTTGTGGTGGTTCGTAATGCACCTTAAGGGTAGGTCCCGTCTCATATGACTGTTAGGGAACAGGACTGACACCCGTACCCAGTAAAAAGAAAATATCTCCTATTTCAGAATTTACAAGTAAGGAGACGGTTATAGCTTTATAGCTTGCTATTAAATATTAACATATTTTAGTCTTCCTCATCAGTGGCGCAACCGCCCCATGGTCGGCCAAGCCCGTCTTCCTACTGGCAGATTTCGAGACAGGAGATGCTTTCTTTTTACGACGTAGGGTTGTCAGCCTTATACCCAACTCTCTACAATCATATTAGACAGCGACCTAGAGTTTAAAGGGACTCTTTACGCTACAAACATCCATTGCACGCCAGGATTCGAACCCTTGTCACCGAGTTCCAGAGCTCTACTCACTCTTCCACAAGGCCCCTATATATTTTAGTACATCATCAAAATAACATTACAAGTGTATGTGTAAAAGAATGAAAGTTTTAATCTCTAATTTTTATTAAATTGTATATTAAAAAAATATATTTATTCGCGTAATACTACCAGAATTATTTTCTGGCCTCTGCCCATGAATATCAATAAATATTTGATTAAGTTTTGGTAAACCGCCTTCTTGCTTATCTATCTTCAAAGCAGGATTTCTACCTTCTAGTTTTTATTTAGTTGTCGAATCATTACGTTACATTTAATTACTGGTTTCCGTCCGTATCAACCGTGGTTCGATATTTGAGCAAACTTTGTGATAATCCAATAAACACTTGCTCATTAATTTTTTGTAGCTTCTTTTTAGCTGCGTTAGTTCTCGAATCTTTGCTTCCATCTAATTTGATTACTCTAACGTCACTTCCCAGTAGTCCTCCATCAATCGAAAAATTGAAACATTGTTGTTTTTTTTACCTTTTTTCGCTCACATACCGATCAGGTTAACTCACAAGTCAATAAACCTATAATAAACTATAAAAAACGAAAGAAACTTTGTTTAATTATTTACAATCAATGGCAATGTAGTTGTGTTATGGCAATGTAGCTCTTAGCAAAGTGGCGGTCTGATGGTCAAATTGTTAGAGCTCTGGAGTTTCGTGACACAGGTTTCAGGTTCGAATCCATAAATGTGGTGACATAAATGCTGTTAGTGGCTCGGAATCGGGGCCTGGATGGCGAATACCTAGCGCTGTGGCGCTTGAGGTTGCAGGCTTCGAGTTCGAATCCTAGTGGTGGCATGGATGTTGTTAGTGATTCGGATCGGATCCTCAATGGACAATTGGCTGGGGCTCTAGAATTTGCTGTCACTGGCTTCAGGCTTAGGTTTGAATCCTGGTGGTGACATGGATGTTGCTAGCGGTTCGGTATCAGGGCCTTAATGGCCGAGTGTCTAACGCTCGAGTTTGGTGCCACTGGCTTCAGGTTCGAATCATGGCGGTGACATGAATATTGTTAGTGGTTCATAATCGAGGTCTGAATGCCGAGTAGTAGCATTCTGTGGTGCTGGATGTCCCAAGTTTTGATTCCCAGCGGTGCCATGGATGTTTGTAGTGGTTCTGAATCCACTTTTTAAGTCGTAGGTACCGGTGCTATAGTCTCCGTAGCACTGTAGAGCGTCACAGAGCCCAATCAAACGTCTCATCCACATCATTCTCCAATTCTAAACAAGACAACTCAGCTGTAAGCACAATGATGTGATGTAGTTTAGTAGTAGTTGTTCAGAATCCACGTTAAATTGTAGGTCCCACACTACTTAGATCAAAAGAGTGCACAAAGTGACCGTAGAGCGACTAACCAAACCAAACCTGTTTCCGTATCTGCCAGTAGTCAGACTGTCATGATTCAGCAGGGACTGCAGTGACAGGGGAGTTAATTAGCAATACAAATTAATATGTTTTCTAGGTTTCTGCTGAATATTTATGTATTTTAGTAAATCATCAAAATGCATTACAAGTATATGTGCAAAAAATATGACTTTTAATATCTTATTTTTATTAAAATATATTAAAATATATTTATCCGTATAAAACTACCAGAATTATTTTCTTACTCTGCACACGAATATCAATAAATATTTGATTAAGTTTCAGTAAACGCCTTGTTGTTTATGTGCCTTCAAAGCAGGATTTCGTCTTTTTCATTTAGTTGTTGAATCATTACTTTACATTTAATTACTGGTTTCCGTCCGTATCAACCGTGGTTCGAATTTCGGCAAACTTTGAGATAATCCAATAAACACTTGCTCATTAATTTTTTTGTAGCTTTACCTGCCTTTTTTTTTTTTTTGTTGCATTAGTTCTCGAATCTTTTGCTAATTTGATTGCTCTAACGCCATTTCGAATCAATCGAGAAAAGTGAAACATTGTTGGTTTTTTAACTTTTTCACTCACATACCGATCATGTTAAATTCCAAGTTAATAAACCTATAATAAACTTTAAATAAAAACGAAAGAAATTTTTGTTTCATTATTTACAATCAATGGGAATGTAACTCTTATTATTACTCCCTTGTAAGGTGGCTGCTTGATGGCCAATTGGTTAGCGTTATGGGGTTTGGTTCCACCGGCTTCAGGCTTGAATCATGGTGGTTGCATGGAAAATTATTAGTAGTTCGAATGGGGCCTAAATTGCCAATTAGCTAAAGCTCCAGAGTTTGTTGCCACAGGATTCAGGTTGGAATCTTGGTGGTGGCAGGGATGTTTGCTAGTGGTTCGAAATCGAAGCATGTATGGTCTAGTGTCAAGCGCTCTGAAGCTCTATTGTCACGGGTTTCAGGTTCGAGTGTCGGCGGTGCCATGGATACTTGTAGGGTTTTGAATCCCCTTTTAAGTCGTAGGTCCCGGTATCATATGACTGTAGTACGTCACAGAGCCCTGTCAGACTTCTCACCCACATTATTCCCAAAGTGTATAGGTGCAACTACACTCTAGGCACAGTGATGTGGTGTAGTGTAGGGATTCGAATCCATGTTAAATTGTAGGTCCCTGTTTAATTAGCCTAAAGTGTGCAAAAAATTACTATAGAGCGACAAACCAAACCTTTGATTTGTGTCAACGGGTGATTTGTTGGAGTGACCTATTTTAGGCTGATAGACCAGGAGCTGAGAAAATCACAATTCCAACGAGAAGTGATTGAAGCCCCCCCTTCTTGGAGGATTTTTATTAAAGGTAGATTTTTTGAAGAAGAAAGAGTTTTGAGGAGTTCACAGAAGTGTTATTTCTTTTTTGTCTCTGAAGTGACAGAACAAGCTGCAGTTTCCACCTGTTTTCAAAGTGAGCCCTTTGTGTATGACGCAGTGTGATAATTAAGATCTGCCGCAGACCACGCGTTTAACACTCGAAAACTCTAAAAATCACCATCATTGGATTGAACTGCATTTGTGAATCAAATTTAAATATTTAATTTCCATTTTTTAAAATGATAAATTGCATTAACCAAGAGTTCTCTCTCTCTATATATATATTTATATATAATGCTTATAAATAAAAATTAAAGTTTCCCTATGAACCTTAATGCAGCCCTCTTCTTGAAACCGTTATAGGGGTAATATAGTTCGAGAAGTTACAATATATTTAAGGGATTACAATGAAAATGTTTTAACAATAAATAATAGCATTATGTATTAAACTATAGTTAAACAACTAAAATCTAATTATTAATTTCCTAAATCAGGTTCCAAATAAATTTCTCTTACGACTACATACAGCCAACATAAATTGCAAATATAATTAAATTATAATTCATCTGGCTTGCAGATAATCAACAAACCATTTTACTGACTACCTGCAAGCGCAAAGTATTTCATTAACTTCCCCAGCTTCGTTGGCAGGCTGGCTCTTTTGACTATGGTAATAAATCCTGTTCGTTAAATGGATATTTGATATTGCGATGGAATTAGATAATACGAGGCTTTGACCACTCAAATGTATGTGGAAAGCATTAAATGCATCATAATTTAATTTTATTGGTGGAACAACGAATTACATTGAATAGATATTAATTAATGATGATGTGCTGTGTTCGGATTTTAGAGTCCTCTATGTATATTACATTATTTTAATTTAATCTTACAAAGAATTGGAATATTTAATAAATTTCTATACATTGAAATAAGGCAAAACCAGATTTCCGTAGCTAGAGGTAGTATGAGAGTTATAGCATTTTTAGTGAAGCAACTTTTTGTTAGTTTGAAAAAAAAAAAGGATAAAAGGGAATTTCGTGTGTTAATAAAGCATTGCTTTTTGGCTAAAAAATACTGTTGAAGCCAAGGCGTGGCTTGATAAACATTATTCGGACTTTTCACCAGGAAATCAACCATAGAGAAGTGGTTTGCTAAATTTAAACGAGGCGAAATGAGCACCGAGGGCGATGCACGCAGTGGACGCCCCAAAGAGGCTGTTACCGATGAAAACATCCAAAGTCCACTAAATAATCTCTGATAACCGTAAAAGGAAGTGGATTGAGATATCTGAGACCCTAAAGATATCAAAGGAACGTGTTGGACATATCGTGAATGAATATTTGATATGCGAAAGCTCTGTTCAAAGTGGGTGCGCGCGAGCCCACAATCGACCCAAAACAACAACGAATGGATGATTCTAAGCAGTGTTTGGAGCTGTTCAATCGTAATAAACCCGGAAATTTTTGCTTCGATATGGGACAATGGATGAAACATGGCCCCATCATTTCACTCTGGAGCCCAATCGACAGTCAGCCGAGGGACTGCACGATGAACACTAAAATGCTATGACACATGCTAATAGTGCAACAGCTGTCAAATTTATACACGCGTCTTTTGAAGGTTAGGGCTAACTAAAAATTATATGGATTTAATACTAGTAGCGCTATCTATGTGTTTGCCTCTGATTTTCTCTCAGCCCACCTGTTATGTTGTGCCCTACCAGTTAGGTGGAGAATAAGTGGACCTCAAATACCACGAACAGTCCAACTCCGTAAAGACAGGCTCAATCAGGGAGGCTTTAGGGTATCTGTTCCATATTTGGTGTATAATATGTGAGGAAAACTCTCAACATTGTAGCAATTTTGTTTTCTAAAATTGAAAATTGAATTTCAATAACTTTATTTTGAAAATTTTTGAAAATATTAAATATTAAATACTGTACGGAAAATTGATAAATTATATATTCTATGTAAAAGTATCATGAATTTATAATTTAAAAACAGGCTCCTAAAAAGATATCAATACAATTTTTTTAAAGTTGATATCTATAAAAACATAACGCTTCTTAATTTGCTTTTTCGAATTTTACTTTGCGTACATTTTTAAACAAAAATTAATGAAACATCTACCTTTTTAAAATAACTATATAAACTAGATATTTAATTTTTCTCTTTAAATTGAATCGTATAGATTTGATATACAAATTTTTATTATAAAGTAATAAAATGTTTTTTTAAAACTATATTTCAAAAATATATTTAAATGATCTTTAAAACAATTCAGCAATTTAGATAATTTATTAATATTTTAATTTTAATTATTTTGTGTAAAATATTTTTATAATATATGTAATTTACAAGATTTTTAACGCTTTTTCTATTCTTTCTATTAGCTCACACTCTCCTATATATATCTTGTTCAAATTTTAAATCGTTAATAAAACACTTTATTCATCCACTCCAATTCAAATACACTTATTTGAACTTGTAGTGGAGGACACTGGATGTTAATATTTTTCAAATATTAATTCATTAATTAAACTTAATTAATTAATTTTTATTTTTTAGATTTAAGTTGCATATATCTACCAATAGATGGCGCCAGATAAACTTAAAAAAATGAATGACAATTATTTATAAAGGACTTTCTGCAATATATTGTGAAAAAACTGGAATTGACTTAATTTTTTTTATTACTTTTGTTTTCAATAACATCTCATATTTATTTCAACGTGTGAAAAAATGAACTTGCTGAAAGATATAATTAAAAAATATGTATAAGCAAAATATTTATCTTTATATTTATTTTTAGGAATAATTTTTCTATTTAAGTCCGGAATCGTATAGATTTAATGTACAATTTTATATTATAAAGTAATAAAATGTTTTTTTAAAAAATTATATTTAAAAAAATATATTAAAATTATTCACCAACTGATCATTTAGTAGTATTTTAATTTTAATTAATTTTATAACATATAGTAATATATTTTATAATATATATAACTCACAAGAACTTTCAATATATACTGTTATTATTCGTACGAGCAGGCCTGCGTTGTGCTCCAGATTGTAGTGTGCAGGTGGTACAGGTGGATTGTAACTGGGTGTTGTGAGGCTTGAGACTTGAAACTCAGTTTTGAGAAAAACCCAGCTTCATTTACCCATGCACAAACACCGCACACATACAATATTTAGCACATTTAAAGACAAATAATTATAGATTCGTGGAAGGATTCCCTTCTAAACCGAAAACACGATACTCAGCAGCGTGCAGGGAGCGCTTCAATATACTTCCTCTCCGGGTGAGAATCTGTAGGCCAACTGAATGCGCCAGGGTGCGTTAAATATATTTTTAATTTGCGGTTGACAGACTATAAACTAAACGGGTCTCTCAGCGCGTGTTAGGCTGTATTTCCTATCGATGAGAGTCTCGAGCCCTACTGGCCATTTCTCTTGATAGCCACATGGGGGTCTCTTGCAGTGTGTATGAGAAAGCACGTTACGAAAGATTTTTAATAATATTTATATTTATTTCATCGTACGAAAAAAATAACTTATTGAAAGATATAATTAAAATTTATTGATATCTGCGATCAATAAAAGATATCTTCGACCAATAAGCATAAAGGAATATTTATTTTAGAATTTATTAGATGGAATTCTAAATAAGTTCTGCCAAAATTTCAATTATCATAATTATGCAGAGAATTTCCGAATGATTCCTCATTCTTGTAATGGACATTGAAGTATTTCATTGTCAACCTGATTTATGAAGTTCTTCAATGCATTTTCAAATCATATGATGAATGTTTGGAAGTCTTGTGAAATGCTGTGATTAGATTATATGAATGTCAGATCCCATTATTAAATTAAAGATAATTTGATTCACAAGTGCAGTTCACTCCACAGTCGGAGATTTTCCAGAGTTCTCAAGTCTACGACTCTAATGGAATCGGTCTGTGACAAACTTTAATTATCACACAGCGTGATACACGAAACCACAAGGTGCTCACTTTGAAAACAGGCAGAAAACTCAAATAACCTATTCACTGACTTCAGTAAAAAACAACACTCTTTAAGAGGGAGGTCAACTTCTTTACTTGTGGAATAGACACTTTCTTAGACCATGCTTCTCTCACCAATCACAATGCAATAACTCACCACATCACATTACTGTGCCTAGTGTTGAATACAGTTTGGGAATGATATAGGTGAGACAGTGCGCCATGACGCTCTTACAGTCATATGAGACTGGGACATATGACTAAAAGTGGATTCGTAAATCACTACAAACTCCCATGAAAGCGCCAGGATTCGAACCCGAAATATGTGGTACTAATCCCCAGAGCGCTAGCCACTCGACCATTCAGGCCTTAAAATTATTCTCCTGATGGAACTATCTGCTTTCTGGCAAATTTCCAAACGAGATATAAGGTTGAACCGGGTAAGGTTGTCAGCCCTACATCCAACGCTCTACAGTCATATTAGACCGAGACCTACAAATTAAATTAGATTCCGAACCACAGCAACCATCCATGGCGTGGCCAAGAACCCGGAACTTGGGACACCGACCGCCTAAGCGGTAGTCATTCGACCCTCAGGTCCCCTTTTACAAATTTGATGCAGTAAAAATAAGAATTATTAACATACATTTAAATGATATATATGTTTTTATATTGTGTTCGTAAAAATATTAGCCTGACTTTTTACAATTTATTTAAGCGTTAATACGATGTCTTTAAATCGCTTTCTACGTTGCTGATTTCAATTTAACTAATGCAATAAACTGATGCATTCATATTCTATTTAGCTCCCAAAAGATAAGATAAAATACGTTTTAAACTGTTTCCCAAATAAATTTATGTTTCTTTTAGATATTTATCTAGCGCGGCAGATCTACTTTTTTTCATTTCATAATTCGTTGTTTTATATTTATAATAGCCCTCGTATAATTCTAAACAATATATTTTTTTAAATTGTTGAACATTTTTGTACAACCGAATATCAGCGCGAAAGAAACCTTAGTCGTGTTTTAGTAGTGGCTAAAATTCTTGATATTAGAAAACAACAAGAATACATTTCAACTGTAATAAAGCAATATTTGTCAAAAAGGCTACTATAGTATAATGTTTGAGAAACATGTATGCTTTATTCAATCCAGTAACTTTTCAATTTATTCCCAAAAGAAATTTTTTACACACACCTATATTGAAAACGAAATAAAACTTTTTTTTTTTCCAACTAAGTTTCAAAATGTTGCATATCTCCGATGTCAAAGCTCCAAGAAGAAAACTACCAGATGTTACTACAACTCTACATATTTGAGCAAAGAAACAATCCGTTAACACTTCAATTTTTGTCGAAATATGACGGGGGAAAAAAAGAAACTTGGAAAATCCAATACTTTTCTCACGGTTCAACTGTGACAGTTTACTCTCTAGCTTTGAATATACCTGTGCTTTGAAAGATCCTCAAAGTAGTGAAACTGAGATAAGTGGCAGTAAAGGCTGAACAACTGGGCTTGTGAATAATGTTTTTGCATAAGTGCTTGCTGTACAACATATTATGATAAATCATTAAATTGTATACATGCATCAGTATTTGTAACTGTTCCCCATTTAGAAATTTTTACATATAAAATTTACATTTTTTTTATTTATTTTTAAAAATAAAATTACTTATTTGTTTACATTTTTTCAAGTATTATTTTCAATTATTCCGTTAACACTTAAGTTTTTGTCGAATTATAAAAGAAAACAAGTAATATAAAAAAAAAAAAATTTGAGTCAATTCCTACTTTTTTCACTCTATTGCAGAAAGTCCTTTATGAATAATTTTCATTCATTTTTTTGAGTTTATCTGGCGCCATCTATGGGTAGATATATGAACTTAGATCTAAAAAAAAACTAAAAATAAATAATTAAATTAAATGTATTAATATTTGAAAAAACTGTATTAACATCCAGTGTCATCCTCTACAAGTTGAAAACAAATGTATTTGAACTTGAGTGGTTGAATAGAAAGTATTTTATGAACGACAGAAAATTTGAACAAGATATATATAGGAGAGTGTGAGCTAATAGAAAAGAAATTGAAAAAAGAACTCCAAATTCCAATACTTTTCTCACGGTTCAACTGTGACAGTTCAATCTCTCGTTTTCAATAGGCCTGTGTCGAATGATCCTCGATGTAGTAAAAATTGAGATAAGTGGCAGTAAAAGCTCAGCAACAATGTTTTTCTTCTAAAAGCTGAATTTTGCGCATAATAGTTTTGCATAAGTGTCTGTAGTACAGCATATTATAATGAATCATAGCAGTGAAACTGAGATAAGTGGCAGTAAAAGGCTGAACCACTGCGCTTGAGCAAAATATTTTTTCATAAGTGCTTGTAATACAGTATACTATGATGAATCATTACAGTGAAACATACGTGGCAGTAAAGGCTGAGCAACAATGTTTTTCTTCTAAAGGCTGAATTTTGCGCATTATATTTTTGCATAAGTGTCTTTAATACAGTGTATTATGATGAATCATTGCAGTGAAACTGAGATAAGTGGCAGTAAAAGCTGTACAACTACGCCATCCCAAAATATTTTTTGCGTTTGTAGTACAGCATATTATAATGAATCATGGCAATGAATTGAAATAAGTGGAAGTAAAGGCTGAACAACAATTGAAAAAAAGACCTATGCCTAACTTAAGAGAAAAAAAAAATTTGCATCTATCTTAATCTTCATTTATTTTTGCTGTTTCGTGATATAGTAAATCTTGATAAATTATCCACTAGTTGTAGCTGATGAATATAAAGTAATGACTTTTTAATCCGGAATGTTCTGAACCACAGCTGTGCCGAATTTGCGATTGTGTAATATTATCGACCATCAATATAATTTTAATAATTTTCTAATACAAATCACTCTAGAAAAAGTTTAAATGATTAAGACATATATACTGTGCTTACTCACATTCTGCAAGTTCTGTATACACACATATTTTACAAAGTATTTCATCTTTCTAGAATCTACAAAATTAATTTTGTTTGTCCGAACCTTTTTTTCTTTCTAATGCAGCTGGACACTTGGACACACTTGGTCTTGGATGCCTTAAGGCAAGCGCTGCACTGACGTTACTCACTTTGCAT
The DNA here is from genome assembly GCA_021605095.1 of Caerostris extrusa. Lineage (NCBI taxonomy): Eukaryota > Metazoa > Arthropoda > Arachnida > Araneae > Araneidae > Caerostris > Caerostris extrusa. Next base: position 72,827 of record BPLR01018291.1, on the reverse strand, counting down.
TACCCAGGGGCGCGTGTAACTTGAAGATATGCTACGTACGCGAGTAAAACTACCCCTCGAACGCTCTGCTATCCTATTAGACTGGGACCTACGGTTTAAAGTGGATTCCGAACCACTACAAACTTCCGTAGCACCGCTGGGGCTCGAACCCGAAACCTGTGGTGCCGAGCGCCAGCCACTCGGCCATTCAGGCCCTTATCGAACCTTAATAATTGAATAATTTTGTATTGACATAAAACACATGACAAAAAGAAAATTCAATGCAATGCAATGATTGTTATAACAAATTGAACGATGTTTAAAAAAGTATCTGATATCGAATTGCATTCGTGATTCGGACCTCATCTTCAAAACATTCTTACGAAATATACACAAATTTATCAGTTCTATAAATTTAGGAATTCTAAGTTGTACTGAAATAAAAACTGACAGTTACGTTGAACAGTGGGCGAACATGGGGGGGTGCACGAACAGTACTGTGTAAAAAATTATTGTTGTATTTTAATTCAAAGTGAGCAACTAAGAAATATTTGTTGTTGTTGTTACTTATCCCACTTGGTAGACCAATCCCACGAACCCCTATGGACTCATGTTTGAAGGGGAAGGAAGCAGCTTCTGTTGGGGAGGAGCACCCGTAGGTAGAAGTCTGACCTTTGCTCCGTGATGCTCTACGGTCATATGAGACCATTACCAACGGCTTAAAGGGGATTCCGAACCACTACAAACATCCTTGTCACCGCCGGGGCTCAAACCCGAAACCTGTGGCACCGAGAGCCAGAGCGCTAGCCATTCAGGCTCGGCTAAGAAATATCAATGGTAATGTTCCATTTCTTAAAGTGGAAGGGCCTAATGGCAGAGTGGCTAGCGCTCTTGCGCTGGTTACCACAGGTTTCGGGTTCGAGTTCCGGCGGTGAAAGGGTTGTTTGTAGAGTACGAAATCCACTTTAAACTGTAGGTGTCGATCTGTTTAGTCCTCATTATGCACAAGATGACCGTACAGCGACAAACCAAACCATCTCAAAGTGGGATAACTTACTGAAAAATTTTTATGGAATGGTTGAACCCCAACAAAACTATAAGAAATTCAGTTACTGTAAAAGTCGCAAGGTTTGATTTGGTTCGTCGCTCTGTGGTCATGTGCACACGGGGTGCTGCACAGATCGGCACCTACAGTTGAAAGGGGATTCCGAACCTCTACAAACAACCATGGAACCGTCGGGACTCGAATCCTGTGGTACCGAGGGCCAGAGCGCTAGCCCACTTGGCCATCAGGCCCCCGTAAAGTCGTAAAATGTCTAAAAATGTAAGTAAATCCAAACTGTAGAACTTTGCATAATATACATTTTTATGTTGCTAAAACAAAAAAAAATCTGTTAGAGTGATATTTATTAAACGTTATTGATTATTTAATTTAATAAAAATAGCAGAGTGATTAGTGCCCGTTTCGGGTTCAATTCGGATTCGTGTGTGCACAAGTTTCGGGCTCGATTCACGACTTGCTTTGGATGTTTGTAGTGGTTCCGAACCCACTTTTACACCACAGGTACCGGCCTAATAGGACTGTCGGGTAATAGGGCGTAAGGCTGACAACCCTACTCCTTAAAAGGAAATATCTCCTGTTTCAGCATGGTCAACAAGCACTGTAGTACCGGGGAAATTGTTCGTATTACATATTAATTAGTTTTATGGCCTACTGTTAAACATTAATATATTTTAATACATCATCAAAACACATTAATGTATAGGAAAAATTGAAATTTTAACCCCCAAATTTTTATTAAAATATATAACAAAATATTTATTTCTGTAATGCTAGGATATTTCTTTCCATACCACTGCACACGAATATCAATAAATATTTGATTAAGTTTCGGCAAACCGTCTTCTTGCTTATCTGCCTTCAAAGAAGGAATTCGTCTTTATTTATTTAGTTGTTGAATCAGTACTTTACATTTAATTACTGGTTTCCGCCAGTATCAACCGTGGTTCGACATTTCGGCAAACTTTGAGGTAATTCAATAAACACTTGCTCATTAATTTTTTGTTACGCTACCTTCCTTTTTTTTGCTGCATTAGTTCTCGAATCTTTTGCTTCCATCTAATTTGATTTCTCTAACGTCATTTCCCAGAAGTCCTCCATCAATCGAGAAAAGTGAAACATTGTTGGCTTTTTACCTTTTTCACTCACATATCGATCAGGTTACCTCACAAGTCAATAAACCTATAATAAACTATAAATAAAGCGAAAGATACTTTGTTTAATTATTTACAATCAATGAGAATATAACTGTTATTATTAGGCTCTTTGTAAAGTGGCGCCAAGCAATTAAATTTTGTAGCTCTCTAGAGTTTGTTGCCACTGGCTTCGGTTTCGAATTCTGGCAGTGACATGGATGTTGTTAGTGGTTCAGAATCGGGACTTGAATGACCGAGTTCCTAGCTCTCTGGGCCTTGGCCCTACAGATTTCAGTCTTCTACTCATATAAATATAAAAACATCCACGATTCACGATGTGATTTTTAATACAAAGGTGATACAAACTTAAATGCAGATATAAATAAATAATAGTGTCCTTTTTCTTTTTAGCCTTGCGCCCGCTCTACAGTCAAATTAGATCATTTGCCTGAATGACCTAGTGTCTAGTGCTCTGGCGCTCAGTTTCACTTTTCGGGTTCGAATCCCGGCGGTGCCATGGAAGTTTATAATGGTTAGGACTTCACTTTAAACCGTAGGTCCCGGTCTCATATCTGTAGAGCGTCACAGAGATCAAACAGATTTCTCACCCACATCATTCCCAAACTGTAAAGGGACAACTCAGTTCTAGGCACAGTCATGTGGTGTAGTGTAGTGTTTCGGAATCCACTTTAAACCGTAGTTTCTGGTCTTATATGACTGCTGAGCCTCCCAAAATCCAATCAGACTTCTCACCCACATCATTCCCAAACTGTAAAGGGGCAACTCAGCTCCAGGCACTGTGATGTGGTGTAGTGTAGTGGTTAAGACTTTCACTTTAACATGGATTCTGAACCACTACACTACACCACATCACAGTGCCTGAGCTGAGTTGCCCTTTGCAGTTCAACTAATTATACTGAAATGTGCGAAAAATGACCGTAGAGCGACAAACCATATCATTGCAAGGCTTATTTGATTAACATCTGGTCCAAAAGTATGATTTGTTGAGTGATTTCGTCCGGAACCTGGAGGGATTTGGGATTCTCAGCTTAGTTCGAATACCGACTTTTATCATTGAAATTCTCATATTTTAAGTGGGTAGGTTTATCTTATATTAGCGTGAAGGAAGCATATATTATTGTGATGTTCTGAGCCTAAATCAATATTGTCAAATGACTTATATACGATGATAATTGCTCCCAGGAGAAAATTATCACACTTCCTCTTCAAAAAGGAAAAGCTTTATCGTCAACGATTCTACTTATTATGGGTGGTCAACAGAGAAAATAATCATCAAAGCAAAATTTTATCTCGGTGAATAGTTCATTTGGTTTTTCTTTTTTTAGATATCAGTATTTAGAGTTTTAATTTTTAGATATCATTGTAACTTAAAGTTCCTAGTTGTTTATTTTTGTACAGAAGATATTTCTAGTATTATAGCTCATAAGATTACAGTACGAGTCAGAAAACAATACAAAATGACGAATGGGCGAAATAAGAAGTTTGGCGCCAACAAAGAGTCTACAGTAAAAGAACTGTGACATTTTAAAGGACACATGGACTAAGGAAGTATATGGTTGATGGAAAACCTTTTACCCCGACAAACCTTAGACAAATATGGCATTTTTAAATTTAACATGGACGAAGGAATACTTTTTGATCCTAACAAACACAAAACGCTTCTGACATTTTAAAGGACACATGAGCGAATGAAGAATTTTTACTCCAACTAAACTGACATTTTAAAGGACACTTGAGAGAAGGAAGTATATGGATGATGTAAAACTTTTCACCCCTACAAACCGTAAACATTTTGTGACATTTAACATTAACATTGTGACATTTTAAATGGCCCATGGGCGAAGGAAGAATTTTGATCAAAACAATCCCAAAACCCCTCTAACATTTTAAAGGACACATGAGTGAATGAAGAATTTTGTCGCCAACTAAACCAAAACATCTGCGATATTTTAAAAGACACATAAATGAATGAAAACATTTTGGAGAAGAAGAGAGTACTGCGACGAGTCGACAAAGAGTGCTGTTTTTCTATTTTTCTCTGAAGTGATTGAACAGGCCAAAGTTTTTGCCTGTTTCCACAGTAAGAACATTGTGGTTTTGTGTATCACGCCATGTGAAAATTCGTCGTAGTCTTTGGAACATTGAAAATCTCCGTTCTAGGAGTGAACTGCACTTGTGAATCAAATTTAAATCTTTGATTTTTAATTTTTTGTAAGTAATAAATTATGGATTGAATGGCCGAGTATCTGGCGCTCGCGACCACAGGTTTCGGGTTCGAGTCCCAGCGTGCCATGGATGTTTGTAGTGGTTGGGAATCCACTTTAAACTGTAGGCCCCAATCTAATGTGACTGTAGAGCGTTGGGCGTAGGGCTGGCAACCCTACCCCGTAAAAAGATGACATCTCATGTTTCGAAATGCCAGTAGGCAGACGGCTTCGGCCCAACATGGGGCTGTTGCATCAATCATGATGATGATGATAATGCTTATAAATAAAAATTAATGTTTCCTTATGAACCTGAATGTAGCCCGCTTCTTGAAGCCGTTATAGGTGTAATATAGGTCGAGAAGTTACAATATATTTAAGGGATTACAATAAAATATTTTAACATTAAATAATAACATTAAGTATTAAACTATAGTTAAACAACTAAAATTTAATTATTAATTTTCTAAATCAGTTTGTAAATAAATTTCTGTTAAGCCTACATGCAGCCAACATAAATTGCGAATATAATTAAATTATAATTCATCTGGCTTGGAGATAGTCAATAAACCATTTTACTGACTGCCTGCAAGCTCAAAATATTTCATTGAATTCCCGGCTTCGTTTGGCTCTTGACTATGGTAATAAATCCTGTTCGTTAAATGGATATTTGAAAGCCGATGTCGCAATGGAATTAGATTATACGAGGCTTTGACCACTCAATTGTAGGCGGGAAGCATTAAATGCATCATAATTTAATTTTATTGGTGGAACAACGAAATACATTGAATAGATATTAATTAATTGATGATGTGCTGTGTTCGGAATTTTACAGTCCTCTATGTATATTACATTATTTTAATTTAATCTTACAAAGCCTTGAGATATTTAATAAATTTCGATGCACTGAAATAAGGCAATGCCAGGTTCAATCTCTGTAACTAGGGGTATGTAACCCCTATAGTTAGAAAGATGAAGGTGGAACATCAGTGAACCTCAGGCATACAACGAACATTTCGATAAGAGGAGGATAGTTTCTTCTGGGAGGACTTTTAGAGGTAACTCTTCCGCATTTGTGTGTCATATACAAGAAAACATCGAAAGTCCCACCAGGTAGCCACTGTCTATGCGAGACGGTTTTACACGCATTGTCATAACCGCCATCGAGTCTCCTCCTTTCTGAAAGCAGTGGCTACAACTATTTTGCCAGAGGATTAGAATATCAGTCCTCCTACACGCTGCTTAATTCCGAGTCGGGTTTTAATTTATGTTATACCTCAATGACCCTCATGTTTTACTTTGGTATATCACGACAATCCTCCGACGAGTGATTAAGGGAATATCAGGGAAATGTTTCATGTGTAATTGTACATCGGTGGACTTCATGTACCACATATGTATCCCAGAAATAAGTTTCACCCATGTACCTAGAGCTATGTACGCCCCTACCAGTTAGAAATGTGAGGGTGCGGCATCGTTGGACATCGGTATACAATGAACATCTGGGGAGGATAGTTCCTTCCGCGAGGGCTTTTAGGGGTAACTGTCGCATTTGCGTGTTGCATGCGAGAACGCATGAAAAATTCTCTACACCTACCCTTCGATACGAGTTATGTTACACATCACAATCGCTATCGAGTCACCTCGTTTCTGAAAGCATTAACTACGCCATTGTCGCCAAAGGATTCGAATCTCGCTAGCTTGATCACAAGTCTGACTTTAATTTATGCTGTACCTCAGTGGGCTTCATATTTTACTTTGATATATCATGAATAGTTCAATGATGAGTGATGAAGGGAAGATTCGACAAACTTTTCATGGGCAAATGCCCCACATTTGCATATCGTATGTTGACCGAGTATCGATGGAAGACGCTGTAAGCATGTTTGCACAATCGCCATCGAATCTACACGTTTCTGAAATCAGTGACTTCCACTAAGCGGGCATCGATTCGAATATCAGCGCTCCTGCATGCTAGTTTGGTCATGAGTCGTGATTTAATTTATGCTGTACGTCAGTGGTGTCATACTTTTGTATGTCAAAAATATCTCACCGACGAGGGACGAAGGGAAGATCAAGAGAACTTTTAGGGAAACAGCCCCACATTTGCATATCGTATGTAGATTGATTGTCGATGTAAAAACACTTTAAACATGTGTTCACAATTACCATCGATTTTATTCGTTTCTGAAATCAGTGACTACACCAAAGCCACCAGCAATTCGAACCTCAGCCGTCCTGCACGCTATCGCGACCACGAGTTGAGCTTTAAATTCATATGATATATGAATTAATTGTGTATAGCATAAATCTAAACATCTCCTCTTTATGTTGTACAACAGTGGCCTCATGCATTACTTTTGTATACCACGAATAGCTCATCGATGAGTGAAGATCTGGGAATTTTTTTTTTATGGGTAACTACTTCACATTTGCTTATCGTATGTCGATCAATTGTCGATGTAAGACACTCTAAACCTGTTGGCCCAATCGCTGTAGATTTACTCATGTCTGTAAACAGTGACAATGCACCATTGATTATAACATCAGTCCTACTGTACGCTAGTTTGACCAACAGTCGCTATTTAAATTTATATGATACATGAATTAATTATGTACAACAAAAATATAAATATCTCATCTTAATGCTTCACATCAGTGGCCCCTTTCGCATATCAAAAATAGCTCAACGAAGATTGAGGTAGGGAAAATCCGGGAAACTTTTTAAGAGTTGCTGCCCTAATTTGCTTATCATATGTCGACCAATTGTAGATGTAAGGGGTAGCTCCTGTTCTCTTGGCTCACCCTTAGGTAGAAGTTGACTCCGCACCGAGTCACTGAAAAAGGGCAGTGATTTTTCGCTTGAACTTTTAAGGGTAACCATCCCGCATTTGCGTATCATATGGGAAAAGCACTGAAGCTCCCACCGGGTAGCTGCCAATCGATGCAAAACGGTTTTACACACATTGTCGCAACCGGCATCGAATCTCTTCATTTTTGAAATCAGTGGCAACAACAATGCTTCCAACGGATTCGAATCTTAGTTCTGATGCATGCTAGCTGCGAATATTGCCACTGCGCCACGAGTCCGGCATTTAATTAACTGACATATATAACATATATGTCAGTTAATATATTAACTGGATGATTTTTAAAACTATTCATTAACTTAAATAATTTAAATTATTTTCTTATAAAAAGTATATTATATATATATATATATATATAATTTACGAGAAATTTTTAATAATATTCAAATTTATTTCAACGCATAGAAATTAACTTCTTAAAAGTTTAATTAATCAAAATTAAAATGTTAATTAAAAATAAAAAAAAATATTGATAGTTTCGAACAATGAAAGATATCATCGAGCAATCAAAATAATGGAATACTTATTTTTTGGGAATATTTAATTTAATTTTCTATTTAAGACGGAATCGTATAGATTTATAGTAAAATTTTATATTGTAAAGTAATAAACTGATTTTTTTTTAAAAGTATACTTAAAAAACTTTATAATGATCTTTAAAATTGTTCAGCAACATAGATCATTCATTAGTATTTTAATTAAAAATTTTTTTTTTTAAAAGACGTATAATATGTTTTGTAATATATATAAATAACAAGATTTGAAAATGTTTTTTTTTTTTTCAGTTAAAGTCATATTTATTTCAAAGTATGGAAATAAATATGAAAAATAATTATTGAAAAATAAATATAGGAAAATGTGCTTTACCAAATATCATTTTAAGGTGTTACGTCTCGACTTATACTAGACCTATAACAGCTTCAAGAAGATGGTTGCAGTTTATTCAAGTTCGCAGATTTTCAGAGGTCTTGAGTCTACGACGAATCAATTGTTACTTCATAAAAAAAGAGAGAAAACAATACTCTTTGTCGACTTTTCGCAGAACTCTCTCTTCTTCCAAAAACGCTCCCTAGAAAATCTGTCAAGACAGAGGGATTCAATCACTTCTCATTGGGTAGACATTTTCTCAGTTCATGATCTCTCACCCATCACGATGCAATAACTGCTGGCATAGTCCATATTGTATCTGTAATTGTTTCGACCCGTGAATATCGCACAGACAATCGCTAATTTCATGACGTCTCATTATCCATGACACTGAATATCTGTTATCAAATTTGAATAGCGGTTGCTCTCATTAGTGTAAAAACTTGTATGTGATATATGCACAACACTGTCCATCTGCTGTCAAATTTGAGTGAAAAGTTGTTATTATGTAGCTAAAGAATATGCATTCCTCTCTCCTGGTAACGGAATACCATAACTCTTCCAACAGGCTGAAAAAGGTTTGTAGTTTCAAAAAATGGATAAAGAGATTTATATGAAAGAATTTTTTAATATCATAAATTGATTTTAATTCCTTAAACACGTGCAATTTATTTTTATTTATTTTGTAGAAATAAATTTGATTTTCTCATTGTAGTAGTTTTCACCATCATAGAGGAAAATTTGATGCAGATTGAGGCAAACAGCCTCTATTTGGATTTGGGCTGCTTGATAGGAGTGTTGTTTTAGATAACCTAAAAAGAGATACACAAATTTTTAATAAGTATTTCTGAAAATCTTTATAGAAGATCATCCTTTCCACAACAGAAGGTTTAGAAACATCGTAATAAGCAAAATTAATAAAAAAAATTAATACATAGAAAACACATAGAAGTAAAAGTTACACATACTAGCAATAAAGGAAACATAAAACTAGAAAAAAAAAAAAAAATAGAAAACAACATATAAAACACATAGAACAAATACACATTTTTTTGGCAAATAGAAGTAAAAAAAAAAATGTAGTGATTTCATGGATAGTCTACTTCTACATGGAAAAGAATTTGTAATGTAAAAACTTCGGTGTACAGCATAAAACATTTGTGACATTTTTCGTACAAGTGTTACAACAGCTGCAATTTACGAACAAAAATTCATCGACAAGGGATATTGAGCCAAAAATTACTATGCCAACAATTACTACGGGGAATAGTCATTTTAAATCAATAAGCCAGAATGATGTTTTTTTGTTGGACTCAAAGATCATGCTAAGTGGGCGTGGAACTCCCAAGCTAATCTTTAGCAGTATTTGTTGAAAAGCATTGTTAAAAGTTGGGTACAACCTAGCCACAGCGCAGAAAAAAACCTTGGTCATGTTCCTATATATTGAAAACGAAATAAAACTTTTTTCCCGACTAAGTTTCCAAAGACATGCGTGTCTCCGATGTCAGAGCTCCGAGGGAAAACTACCAGATGTTACAACAACTCTACATATTTGAGCAAAGAAACATTCCGTTAACACTTCACTTTTGTCTAAATATGACGGGGAAAAAAGAAACTTGAAAATCCAATACTTTTCTCACGGTTCAACTGTAACAGTTCACTCTCTCGCTTTGAATATACCTGTGCTTTGAAAGATCCTCAAAGCAGTGAAACTGAGATAAGTGGCAGTAAAGGCTGAACGACTGCGCTTGCGCAAATTATTTTACATAAGTGTTTGTAGTATATCATATTATGATAAATCATTACATTGTAATGATTATTTGTATTGTATATTAGTATTTTTTTTTTTCATGTAATACTGTGTACAAAAAGTACAGTGTCCAATGGTGGTTTAATTTTTTTTTTTCTTTTTTTAGGATGTTGGCACTGTCATTTTTACATCTGTGTGAAATTTAATGTCAAAATATTTATTAGTGTTTCAGTTACGCTTGTGAGACGCTAAAAACTGATTCCGGCGATTTTTGAAATGTCTGAACTAATTGAGCAAAACACTTTGCTTTAAGTGTTGTTTGCAGAAACGTATAGAATGTTGCAGAAGGCATTCGGTGAGCATTCCTATATCGGAAATAAATGTTTACAAGGGGTATAAACAGTTTAAAGAAGGCAGAGAAGGCTTTGAAGACGAAGAGCCTTCTGGTCGACCACCAACTTCAACAGACGAAGCTCACGTCCAAAACATTAAAAATTTGGTGCTTGCAAACAGTCGACTTACAATCAGAGACCTTGCTGATGATGTTGGAATTTCGGAAATTCCATTTTAAAACATGTTTTGACCTCAAAACGCGTCAAATCTCGATTGGTATCGAAAACACTGAATTCGCCAGCTCACACTGCATTCATTCTTTTTTTGCCTTTTTCGCCAAAAATGAAACCCATATCGTTCCACAACCCACAGCATTCACCTAATTTAGCATCGTGCTACTTCTGGCTATTCCCTGAACTCTAAATATCTCTCCAGGAACACCGTTTTGAGTCCATTGAAGAGACATTTCAAAAATCGCCGGAATCAACTTTAGCTTCTCACAAACCCAAGCGTAACTCAAGCACTAATGAATATTTTGACTTAAAATTTAACACAGACGTCAAGAACAGTGCCAGGAACCCAAAAAGAAAAAAAAAAATTTAAATACCATAAGCCCGAGAAATTTAAATTGAAAACTGGTCTTACTTTTTGGACACAGTAGTATTTTGTTTGGGCAAAATACTTTTTAATCCTTATTTTTATTTCAATAGCATCAATTACGACACCCGATAATACACCCAAATCGTGGCTCAGTGGCAATGGTGAGCATTAGGGCGGAGGTGCAATTCGCTGGCGGCTTTGTTGTAGACACTGTTTCAAAACGAGGAGACTCGATTGATTTTTGGATGATCGGCTTCTTGCCTCGTGAGTCGGACTACCTGGTGGGTGTTTTGCGATTTTTCTCCCATATGGAAAAAACCACTTGAAAACTAATATTTTTTTCTCACGGTTCAACTGTGACAGTTCACTCTCTTGCTTTGAATATACCTGTGCTTTGAATGATCCTCGATACAGTACAAATTGAGATAAGGGACAGTAAAAGCTGAGAAACTGCGCTTGCGCATCATTTTGAATAAATGCTTGTAGTACAGCATATTAGGATGAATTATGGCAGTGAAACTGAGATAAGGGGAAGTAATGGCTGGGCAGCTAAGTTTTTCTTCTAAAGACTGGGTTTTTGCGCATAATATTTGTGCATAAGTTCTTGTACAGTATATTATGATGAATCATTGAAGTGAAACAAAGATAAATGGCAGTAAAAGTTCAACAACAGCGCTTGCGCAAAAATTTTTGCTTAAGTGCTTGTAGTGCAGCATATTATAATGAATCATGCCAGTGAAACTGAGACATGTGGCAGTAAACGCTGAGCAACTAAATTTTCTTTTAAAGGCTGATTTTTGTGTATAATATTTTTGCATAAATGCTTATAGTACAGCATATTGTGATAAATTATTGCATTATATTGCATCAGTATTTGTACTTGTTCGCCATTTAGAAATTTTTTTTTAATATTTTTATATATATTTTATATATTTTTACATTTTTACATGACAATATATTTTTTACACTTTTGTTTTGGGCAAAATACTGTAAACCTTATTTTTATTCCAATTTCACTAATAAATAATACTCCCCAACTCGGGGCTTAGGCATGTTATGGATAAAAAAGACGGTCAAGATGGTGCATCTTTTACAGAGTCGAGTCATGTGCTCAACTGCAAGCGCACTGCCTCGTTGTGATTATAATGCAGTGACGGTAACCTTATCTTAATTCTGAATTAAACATCTTCTAAGTTAAAATACAAATGTTTTCTGGAGCCCGATTTGGGGCTCAGTGGAAAGAAACCTTCGTCCTAATGCTCATCCGCTGTTGAGCATTAGGGCGAAGGTTCAATCAGCTGGCGGCCTTGTTAAAGACATTGTTTCAAAAGCGAGGAGACTCTATTGCGTTTTAGATGTTAAGCCTCTTGCGTCGTGAGTCAGACTACCTGGTAGGAGTTTTCCGGTTTTCTCCCATACGATACGCAAATGAGGAGTAAATTCCCCAAAAGTCCTCTCAGAAGACATATCTTTCTTCTCCGTCACGGAGCCAAGTCAGACATATACCCACGGCTGCTCCATCACAACAGGAGCTGTCCCCCCCCTTCCCTCTTTCCATGAGATAAGATGTAATTAATACCTAAAATTTTAAGTTAAAGCGATATAGAATCAGACATAGCATACCGTGGTTTGATAAATAAGAATCAGATATATGCAACTTATATGTAAAGAATAAGATATATGTAACTTAAAAAAAAATAAAAAAAGAAATTCTAGTGAACCACACTAGAAAGAAAATTTAATTATAAATAATAATAAAATATTAAATAAATTTCTAATTAATTCAATGTAATCTTGTAATCTGTTATAATTGTAATTAGTTATTCATAATTAAAGATAATATATTCTTTAAATAATACTTTCATGCTTATTACGAACATGTGGTCTTTTAAAGCAAAACTCGGGCCTTTTTCTTAAATTACATAAAAAAAGGGTAATTTTTTTTTTTTCTGAATTGGTAATATAATAATGTATTTTTCCCATTTGATTATTATAAATAATTAAATGATATCAAAATTAATTTATAGATTATCAAGTTTAATTCATTTAACTTATTTGATATCAGAATGAATTTAAATGTTATCAGATTTAATTAATTTAACATCAAAATTTATTTAAATATTATCAATTTTAATAAAGTTAATTTATTCAATATCTGAATTAATTTAAATAATATCAATTTTAATAAATTTAATTTATTCAATATCTGAATTAATTTAAATAATATCAATTTTAATAAATTTAATTTATTTAATATCTGAATTAATTTAAATAATATCAATTTTAATAAATTTAATTTATTTAATATCTGAATTAATTTAAATAATATCAATTTTAATAAATTTAATTTATTTAATATCTGAATTAATTTAAATAATATCAATTTTAATAAATTTAATTTATTTAATATCTGAATTAATTTAAATAACCAAATTTAATAAATTTGAGCTATTTATATCCAAATTAGTTAAAATATTATCAAAATCAATTTAAATAATATCAATTATATTAAAGAAATTTATTTAATATTAAAATTAATTTAAATATCAAATTTATTTAATAGGGGTTGATACACGAGTGGGGGCCTGACTGATAAGTGACTCACGCGTGGTGCCACATGTTTCGGGTTCGAGACCCGGCAGTGCCATGGATTTTTGTAGTGGTTATGAATCCCTTTAAACCGTAGGTTCCGTTATAATAGATTAGTAAGCGTTGGCGTAGGGCTGACAACCCTAAACGTAAAAAGACAATTTCTCCTGTCTCGAAATCTGTCAAAATTATGTCAATTTATTTTGAATCAGAATTAATTAAAATATGATCAAAATTAATTTAAATATGATCAAACTTAATTTAAATATTATCACATTTGATTTAAATATTATCAAATTTAATTTAATATTATCAAATTTAATTTAATGTTGTCAAGTTTAATTTAATTTTATTCATTCACTTAATATCGAAACTAATTAATAACTAAAATTAATAAATAATGTAATTAATGAGTGAAAATTTTATCTGTGCAAATTCGTTAATATTTTTCTCTGATTCTACTGAAAGCCATTGCTTTTTGAAATCAAGTCCAGTAAAAATCAAGCTGCAAGTGTTAAGTCCATTGTCTAAATAGATCCTTTTAAGTCCCCATGTCAGAAGTCGCCGGTTCAATGCCCTTGGTGAATTGTAAACATGCAGAGTTTGACAGTTCCGTAATTCAATTTTCACAGAAGAGCAAAAAGATTGCGTCAGAGCTGTTTAAACATTTCCCATGTTAGCAAAGGATTACCCATTGGGTGTTTACAATAGCACAAAAGTCAAATATATGTCTTAGTGTTTATAGGAGTACCTGAAGAAGAAATCATATATACATAAGTAATAAACAATACAGGTGATAGGAAACATTCAAGTTACGTCTAAGTGATTTTTGAAATAATATTTAAATGCGATCGTATGACATCGCTTCCTTCGTTATGTTTTAAACTACTACAGGACAAATTGTTAAGTTTACTTTTTCTAATTGTTTAAGTAATATTTGTTAATTGTTTAAGTAACAATCGTTAAGTACTTTTTGGAGTTATATGTAACAGGGAAGTAATTGAAATACAGTATTTAAATTAAATTTAAAGTAATACTTAAATTTAAAGCTTTGATATCAGAAAAGTATTTTAAAAAATTAAGAATGCATAAATTTATCTTATATTGAAAACAAAAACAAAAATTTGATATATCATTTATATTTTAATTTAATTACAATTTATAATAGAATTTATTTTGAAAAGTGCGCGTTAAAATGCTACTATTTAACTAATGCAATTATTAATTTTTTTGTGTTTTTAATGCATATATGAGAGGTGGTTTAACTCAAATAGAGTCCAGAATAGCACCCATTATTTCCGAACTATTAACTCAAATAATAGGTTCTCTATTCACTGTTCAATTATGAACTCATTTTTAGAGAACACACTATTCTAGATATGTCAATTTATTCAGAGAAAAAAGTGCAGAAAGAAGCATATATACTTAAATTATACAGAAACTGAACCGAAATTATTTTAAATTGCAGTTTTGTAATTATTAATTTTTTTTTTTTTTTTTTTTTTTTTTTTTTTTTTTTTTTTTTTTTTTGTGATTGGTGGTGTATAATTTACTAAGGCTGATTCCCATTTTCTGAGAACTAGATTGACCAAAGTAGGGGAAAAAAAAACAAAAAAAAAACATTATTTGGGACCTTAAAATCAAAATCAGTTAACTCAAACAGTAGGTTCACAATTCTCTTTTACTCTATTCACTGTTAGAGATCTACGAACCCATTATTAAGATAAAACAGTTTATTCAGAGAAAAAGTAAACAAAAGATGCAGAAAGAAAGGCTCTTAGTACTGAAATTATTATTGCAAAATTTCAATTTATTGAAATTTTGCAGACGGCAGTTGAGGGGAAGACAATAGAAAGCATTATAGTGTTTCGTATGGAAAAGAAAACCTGAAAACTCTCATCAAGCAGATTTACTATCGATGCGAATTTCTTTTAAGCAAATTTCCACAATTGCCACCAAGACTTCTCGTTTGTGAAAGTACTGACTACAATAATTCCCTCAGCGAATTTGAACCCTCAATCCTCCTGCATTCAGGTTGAGCATGTGTTGGAGCTAAAATCAGTCACTTGTTTTATCCCGACTTTTGGCTCAGTGGCTACCTGCGCCACTGATCAGTAGGGCTGATGTTCATTCCACGGTCTTCTTGTTGTAGACACTGTTTCCAAAAACGAAGACACCATATGGTTTTTGTGATGTTCAGCATCTTGCGTCGTGAGTCGGTTACCGGGTGGCAGTTTTTCGATGTTTCTCTTCATACGATAACCAAATGCAATGCAGTTCTCCCTAAAAGTCCTCCCGGAAGGCACTGCCTTCCCTTCTTCAGAACTCGGCGCCAAGTCAGACTTCTACCTACGTGTGCTCTATCACAACAGAAGCTGACTATTTACCTCCTTCCATGAGTAGACTACACATGGGGTGTCCGTCCCTCACTGTAGGACACTGAGGATTAGACACAATCACACACGTTGCCATATTTACCATCGAATATCCCTCTTCTGAAAGCAGTGACTGCAACGGACGCCACCGGTAAATTCGAACCTAATCCTCTTGCAAGTTATCATTGGTCCAAATAATCTATTAAAAAGTGTTTGAGGTATTTTATTCAACATATGCAAACTGTTGCGAGGAAGAACATGCGCAGTTGTTCAGCTTTTACTTTCCTCATCTCCCATACTTGGGGAAATCTTTCAATTTTTATTCCTTTTTCTCTACGACGCAGATGGAAATCCTCCGCATTTTTTTCTAGGTTGAATAAAATAAAAAAAATAAATATGATTTTCGGAGTGATAGACTGAAAATGTCAACAAAAATCCATAACAGGTTGGATATCGAGATATGTAAATTTTGTTTTGTTTTGTTTGCTCTCTGAAAATAAACAGCAGGTCATAGTTTCCTTTCTAGTTTTATGAAGAGATGTTGGTCTTGTTTATACTTCAGCAACGATGCTTCTGGGAGAATTTATTTAACAAATATTCTATTTTCTGAAGTGAATATCGCAACTAATTTTATGCAAATTTTTTAAGCAAATGCAAGTTTGTCTTTGTAATTGTGAATCTTAATTAAAACTAATTTGTAATTGTGAATCTGAAATAAAATGATTTTTATGTAATTGAGAATCTTAGTTAAAAATAATTGGTAAATGTGATTCTTAAATAAATGATTTTACATAATTGTGAATCTTAAATAAAAGGATTTTATATAATTGCGAAACTTAATTAAAAATATTTTGTAATTGGGAATTTTAAACGAACTGATTTTATGTAAATGTGAATCTTAATTAAAACTAATTTATAATTGTGAATCTTAAATAAAAAAAGTTATTTTATATAATTGTTAATCTTAACTAAAAATAATTTGTAAATGAAAATCTTAAATAAAATGATTTTATATAATAGTGAAAATAAAAAAAAATCTTTATAATTTATCCATAATTAATGCCAGATTAAACTACATTTGTGAATAAATGTGCACAAGAATATTTAATCCTTCAATTATTATTTAATCCTTCAATATTTTATCCTTCCTAGCAATTATTTTTCAATCATTAGTTTTCGAACTTATGCCATCAATGCAGAACATTTATCGTAATTTGAGAATATTTATTTATTTTTTCTTTTAAATCATATTAAATAATTTTAAATTAGTTGCCCATACTTTTTCTGTAAGAAAAGTTGCACTTAAAAAAATTCGTTATGTTTTCAATTTGTATACAACTCTCAACATTTATTTATAGAACTCTCAACAATTTGTATACAATTATATCAGTTCAACATAAATAAATCATTCAGTGACATAGTAAATAAATAAGTAAAAACAAGTAATATAAAAAAACATTTTTGATGTCAATTCCTACTTTTTTTTTTATATTGTAGAAAGTCCTTTATAAATAAAGTTGAAATTTTCCTCTTACATCTGGCGCCATCTATTTGTAGATATATGCAACTTAAATCTAAAAAAACCAAAATTAATGAATTAAATTTAATGAATCAATTAATATTTGTAAAAACTGTCTTAACATCCAGTGTCATCCACTACAAGTGCAAAAAAAAAAAAATTATTTGAATTTGAGTGGAAGAATAAAAAAAAATTTTGAACAGGATATATATAGGGAGTTTGAACTGAAGGGACTGAATAAGCATTTATTTATGGACACTAATACAATAAGAAATTTTTTTAAACAAATTAGAAAAGCAGGTTTAATATTGAAAAATTATATTATTTATTAATGAGTGTGGCAGAGAATTAACATAAAGGAACATTGTTAATTTATTTTTAACATTTGTTAGCAGAGTTTTATAAAGTTGTTAATTTTATTTTTAACATTTATTAACAATGTTTAAAATTGTTAATTTACTTTCTTATTGATTGTTAACATTGTTAATACTATAAAATAATGGCCTTCGCTGTGCTTGATGTATATACGAAATTAGGGTATTGAGGTTCGAAACCCATTCCGTTTCTTCTTCTTTGACATTTTCTATATTTACTGTGTACTAACATTAAAATTAATTCAAAAGGTTTTATTTGACAAAAAAATGCATTATATTCAAGGAATTTAGATATAAAAAATGTGAATTTTATTACGAGTATTGGGTTTTTATTAGTTTTATCTATGTGATTTTTAAATCGAAGTATTTTATATAATATAAAATACTACTGCTTCTAAAAATATTTTATCCTATTTTCTTTTAGGATTTAAAGTTGAAGTTTTTAAATCGAAGTATTTTATACAATATCAAATACTACCGATTCTAAATTATTTTATCATATTTTTCTTTAGTATAAATTTTCGGATCATTATCATTATTCTCAGTTATAGACCCATAAACAAATAATAAGAAACTCGAGATCAACAAAAGTATGTCATCTAACTTCATTAATTAGATTTTTTGCTTATAAAACTGTGAATTATTGCAGTTTTTAACGTTTATTTTAATGTCAACAAAACGTAATATTAGAAAATTTTTTTATCTTTTTATACAATTGGAGATTGGTATATAATTGCAGATACGTAAAAATAATAGTGTATAGAAATATTTATTCATTATTTTATTTTTATTATCCACTTTTTAAAGGGGATTTCTACCCAGGATTTTTGAAGAGTGATTTTCCATCATATTCTAAAATATCACGTCAGATAAGAAAAAAAAAAAATTATTTATAGTTAATAAAGCTAGTAAGTAAATTTAACTACAAATAATAACAAAAAATATAGTAAATTTATAATTAATTCGATGTAATTTTTGTAATCTGATTTTGTAACTACTTACTGATAATTAAAGATAACATATTCTTTAATAACATTATCTTTATTATAAAACTGAGAATTGCTATGCAACTGCTGATGAGTAACATAAATAGTGAATAGAAATATTTAGTAAAAAATGGATTTTGACTGGATTTTTAAGGTGACTTTCCACCATACTCTAAAATATCACGTCAGATAATTCCAGCCAATTGAGAGACTAAGTCGATAGGACTTAAAGGATTAGATTGACTGACATTCTATGACGTGAGATTTTAGTTTCCAATGGAAATCCAACTTACTTCGGAAAATAAATATGAGGGATGAAAAATTCTATTTAATAATAACTCTTTAAACTTGTTTTTATCTTAATTATTTTTCACTGGTTTTAAGCTGGAGGCATTTTTTTTCCCACAGGTGTTGGTGTCAGTTGAGGATGGCTTGTCCCTAGGGCTTATGATAAGAGGTGGCGCCGAGTATGGACTGGGAATATATATCACTGAGTGGATGAATCATCGGCTGCGCACCACGCTGGATTGCAGGTGAGATTTCTCAATATATTCCATTGAAATAGGGCGCTTATACATTTTATGTATATTATACATTGCAGGCCTTTGAATTTGTTTATACATTTCTTATCCCTTACAAAAGTAGGCGTGTGAATTTTTTTATTCCTTACCATTACATCGTAGATCTTCGAACTTGTTTCCATATCTTATAGCATCGTAGGCCTTTTGTTTTTATACATTTCGTACAAAGTAGGCGTGTGAATTTTTTATACATTCCTTATCCATTACATCGTAGATCTTCGAAATTGTTTCCATATCTTATAGCATCGTAGGCCTTTGAATTTGTTTATACATTTCTTATCCCTTACAAAGTAGGCGTGTGAATTTGTTTATACATTCCTTATCCATTACATCGTAGATCTTCGAACTTGTTTCCATATCTTATAGCATCGTAGGCCTTGAATTTGTTTATACATTTTTTATCCCTTACAAAGTAGGCGTGTGAATTTGTTTATACATTCCTTATCCATTACATCGTATCTTCGAACTTGTTTCCATATCTTATAGCATCGTAGGCCTTTGAATTTGTTTATACATTTCTTATCCTTACAAAGTAGGCGTGTGAATTTGTTTATACATTCCTTATCCATTACATCGTAGATCTTCGAACTTGTTTCCATATCTTTTATAGCATCGTAGGCCTTTTGAATTTGTTTATACATTTCTTATCCCTTTACAAAGTAGGCGTGTGAATTTGTTTATACATTCCTTATCCATTACATCGTAGATCTTCGAACTTGTTTCCATATCTTATAGCATCGTAGGCCTTTGAATTTGTTTATACATTTCTTATCCCTTACAAAGTAGGCGTGTGAATTTGTTTATACATTCCTTATCCATTACATCGTAGATCTCGAACTTGTTTCCATATCTTATAGCATCGTAGGCCTTTGAATTTGTTTATACATTTCTTATCCCTTACAAAGTAGGCGTGTGAATTTGTTTATACATTCCTTATCCATTACATCGTAGATCTCGAACTTGTTTCCATATCTTATAGCATCGTAGGCCTTTTTGAATTTGTTTATACATTTCTTATCCCTTACAAAGTAGGCGTGAATTTGTTTATACATTCCTTTATCCATTACATCGTAGATCTTCGAACTTGTTTTCATATCTTATAGCATCGTAGGCCTTTTGAATTTGTTTATACATTTCTTATCCCTTACAAAGTAGGCGTGTGAATTTGTTTATACATTCCTTATCCATTACATCGTAGATCTTCGAACTTGTTTCCATATCTTATGTAGCATCGTAGGCCTTTGAATTTGTTTATACATTTCTTATCCCTTACAAAGTAGGCGTGTGAATTTGTTTATACATTCCTTTATCCATTACATCGTAGATCTTCGAACTTGTTTTCATATCTTATAGCATCGTAGGCCTTTGAATTTGTTTATACATTTCTATCCCCTACAAAGTAGGCGTGTGAATTTGTTTATACATTCCTTATCCATTACAATCTAGATCTTCGAACTTGTTTTTCATATCTTATAGCATCGTAGGCCTTTTGAATTTGTTTATACATTTCTTATCCCTTACAAAGTAGCCGTGAATTTGTTTATACATTCCTTATCCATTACATCGTAGATCTTCGAACTTGTTTCCATATCTTATAGCATCGTAGGCCTTTGAATTTGTTTATACATTTCTTATCCCTTACAAAGTAGGCGTGTGAATTTGTTTATACATTCCTTATCCATTACATCGTAGATCTTCGAACTTGTTTTCATATCTTATAGCATCGTAGGCCTTTTGAATTTGTTTATACATTTCTTATCCCTTACAAAGTAGGCGTGTGAATTTGTTTATACATTCCTTTATCCATTACATCGTAGATCTTCGAACTTGTTTTCATATCTTATAGCATCGTAGGCCTTTGAATTTGTTTATACATTTCTTATCCCTACAAAGTAGGCGTGAATTTGTTTATACATTCCTTTTTTATCCATTACATCGTAGATCTTCGAACTTGTTTTCATATCTTATAGCATCGTAGGCCTTTGAATTTGTTTATACATTTCTTATCCCTTACAAAGTAGGCGTGTGAATTTGTTTATACATTCCTTATCCATTACATCGTAGATCTTCGAACTTGTTTCATATCTTATAGCATCGTAGGCCTTTTGAATTTGTTTATACATTTCATCCCTTACAAAGTAGGCGTGTGAATTTGTTTATACATTCCTTATCCATTACATCGTAGATCTTCGAACTTGTTTCCATATCTTATAGCATCGTAGGCCTTTGAATTTGTTTATACATTTCTTATCCCTTACAAAAAGTAGGCGTGTGAATTTGTTTATACATTCCTTATCCATTACATCGTAGATCTTCGAACTTGTTTTTCATATCTTATAGCATCGTAGGCCTTTTGAATTTGTTTATACATTTCTTATCCCTTACAAAGTAGGCGTGTGAATTTGTTTATACATTCCTTATCCATTACATCGTAGATCTTCGAACTTGTTTTCATATCTTATAGCATCGTAGGCCTTTGAATTTGTTTTTATACATTTCTTATCCCTTACAAAGTAGGCGTGTGAATTTGTTTATACATTCCTTATCCATTACATCGTAGATCTTCGAACTTGTTTTCATATCTTATAGCATCGTAGGCCTTTGAATTTGTTTATACATTTCTTATCCCTTACAAAGTAGGCGTGTGAATTTGTTTATACATTCCTTATCCATTACATCGTAGATCTTCGAACTTGTTTCCATATCTTATAGCATCGTAGGCCTTTGAATTTGTTTATACATTTCTTATCCCTTACAAAGTAGGCGTGTGAATTTGTTTATACATTCCTTATCCATTACATCGTAGATCTTCGAACTTGTTTTCATATCTTATAGCATCGTAGGCCTTTTGAATTTGTTTATACATTTCTTATCCCTTACAAAGTAGGCGTGTGAATTTGTTTATACATTCCTTATCCATTACATCGTAGATCTTCGAACTTGTTTTCATATCTTATAGCATCGTAGGCCTTTGAATTTGTTTATACATTTCTTATCCCTTACAAAGTAGGCGTGTGAATTTGTTTATACATTCCTTATCCATTACATCGTAGATCTTCGAACTTGTTTCCATATCTTATAGCATCGTAGGCCTTTGAATTTGTTTATACATTTCTTATCCCCTACAAAGTAGGCGTGTGAATTTGTTTATACATTCCTTATCCATTACATCGTAGATCTTCGAACTTGTTTCCATATCTTATAGCATCGTAGGCCTTTGAATTTGTTTATACATTTCTTATCCCTTACAAAGTAGGCGTGTGAATTTGTTTATACATTCCTTATCCATTACATCGTAGATCTTCGAACTTGTTTTCATATCTTATAGCATCGTAGGCCTTTTTTAATTTGTTTATACATTTCTTATCCCTTACAAAGTAGGCGTGTGAATTTGTTTATACATTCCTTATCCATTACATCGTAGATCTTCGAACTTGTTTTCATATCTTATAGCATCGTAGGCCTTTGAATTTGTTTATACATTTCTTATCCCTTACAAAGTAGGCGTGTGAATTTGTTTATACATTCCTTATCCATTACATCGTAGATCTTCGAACTTGTTTCCATATCTTATAGCATCGTAGGCCTTTGAATTTGTTTATACATTTCTTATCCCTTACAAAGTAGGCGTGTGAATTTGTTTATACATTCCTTATCCATTACATCGTAGATCTTCGAACTTGTTTTCATATCTTATAGCATCGTAGGCCTTTGAATTTGTTTATACATTTCTTATCCCTTACAAAGTAGGCGTGTGAATTTGTTTATACATTCCTTATCCATTACATCGTAGATCTTCGAACTTGTTTTCATATCTTATAGCATCGTAGGCCTTTGAATTTGTTTATACATTTCTTATCCCTTACAAAGTAGGCGTGTGAATTTGTTTATACATTCCTTATCCATTACATCGTAGATCTTCGAACTTGTTTCCATATCTTATAGCATCGTAGGCCTTTGAGTTTGGTTCATACGTTTCTTACAGATTACTACATCGTAAGCCTCTGTATTTTTAATGCTACTATAAGCCTTTTGTGTGATGGAAACATCCAATATGTTTTATTTAATAGTAAAGGGGGATTACTAATTTCCTTTGGAAGAATTTAACTGGTTTTTATTTCATAAAATCAATGCAGTATTAAATGTTAGTAAACATAGATTACTAATTTTTTCAGCTATTTGGATATCATTAATGCTTCTATAAGCCTTTTGTGGATTGTTATAAGCCCATTACGTTGTTATAATTATTTAGGTATAAATACCTATATAGGAAGTATATAATACGAAGACGTAGGTGTTACCCTTGATAAATCCAGCACTTATCGTACACATAATAATCATCTAGGATGCAATTTTAACTCTACTGTTCGAATTTTTTGTCCGCTCATTTGTTGAAAATCCAAGTTCTCTATCGCGATTAAAATACTCGTTTACATATATTACATGCACAAGTATCGATTCCGTGCACAAGTCCGGTTTGGGGCTCAGCAGACAAACAAATTTAAAATTGTTGAAAGATTAAAAAATACAGTTCTTCGAATGATTACAAATTCGCCTTGGCACTTCAGAAATGTAGATATCATGAACTCGTTTGACCTTCCCAGCATGAGACAATTTATCTTTAATACCTCTAAAAGCTTTATGACTATCCCTTTCACTGGTAACTCTGTTCTTAGATCTCTCCCTAGTGTATGACATGACTCTATTTGAAAACAGAAAGCGTCCTGGAACCAATATCCTCAATGAGTGTTCTGTCCCTAATCACTTAGCAAGCTCCGCCTATTGGCAGCTCAGTCATCCTTTTCAATGTACTAATTATAATTTCCTTTTTCCCTTTTCAATATATTCATTTATGTTCCTAGTCTCCTTCTTAAGTGTTTACATAGATATTAATAAAAAGAAAAAAATAAGGAGTAATAATTCAATGGGCATAGGCCAAAGGCAAAATGCTTTCAATAATAAAGAACAGTAAGCGTGTGGGCTGTTCTTGCAGAACAGAGCTTCGTTCATCTTTCTTTCAATTGATATACTACGAAGACTATCACTTCTCTGCTTTTCAAAAGTATTACAAACATATTCTTACAACATTATAAAATTGCATAATTTAAAAACATGTTTAAAAATTATTTGCTACTTTTTCCTACACATCTGAACTGAATTTTTAGATTTAACTTAGAACATTTTTGGTATTAATTTTTTTTTAAAAATCCACATCTTCAAAACATTTTTTTTACTTATTTTCTCTTTTTCTTTATCACTTTTTTATCAGTATTTTTAATAAATGTTTTCTAATAATTAAACTACTGTTATAATCGCAACATTAATTATGCAACCATCATCATCATCAATGGCGTGACAGCCCCATGGTGGACCAAAGGCCGTCTGCCTATTGGCGGATTTCGATAAAGGAGGTTTTTACGAGATAGGGTTGTCAATCCTACTCTCCCAATAGTCTTATTTGATTGAGACCTGCGGTTTAAACTGGATTCAAACCCTTCAAACATGCATGGCACGGCCGGGATTCAAACCCGAAACTTCTGGCAGCAAGCACCAAAAGCGCTAGTCACTCGGCCATCGTGCCACTAAATATAATAAATGAGAATTGAAAAAAATTTTTGCAATCCATTAACACATTTTCAATCTTTAAGTTCAGCATGCCAGCAACATATAAAATTTGTTTTTATATAGTTTATAATGTCATTTCAAAATTAACTATATTGCCATACTTGCGAATATATCTTATTATTTGATTTGTGACTGAATAAACCAGCTAATGCAGTTCCAATGCTTCAAATACAAGTGTCTACTGTTAATGAATGCAATTGTCTCAGAACAGAAATATACACCAATTAATATGAAATTACGAGCATCATGTAGCGAGAACGTGAGCATATGAACACGAGCATCATCAGAACAATATACATCACGAGCTACTCACTGCTAACAGTCGCTCTATTTAACTAATGAACCCTTTTTCAGAACTTCTACACTGAATGAGTTAGCGTCATTATCAAGCAACTGAAATAATCCCTTCTAATTAAAATTAATTAGTGTACAAACACTGCCAAATTCCTTATTCGACATTCTAAAAAAACATTGGCAATTATACTAAGCCAAACTTCTCCTTTTAGAGCACACATCATTTCAAGTAGAGCCATAATTGTAAACAGTACAATTAGTTAGACATCATTGTAAAAATTTAACGACCCTCGGAAACATTAAAATGTCTTAGTTTAACGAGAGCCATTGCTGCTTCTGTTTATGAAAACAACTATTACATGGATAACTCAAATGCCAAGCTATTTTTGTATTTTGAATCTTTTATGGCTTGCATTTGCATAATCATCATAAAAAACGCATTGTAAACTCTATGTTAAATTTACGTAACGATTTTCTCTCTCGATATTTGACGGAACAGCATTGAAATAAATTATGTTGTTTTTTTACTGAAGTTTTAATGAGTTTCCTGCTACTAGAGTTCCCCATAGATTATTTTATCCTTCTAAACACATTCATATTAATTAGGATCCATCCAACTTTGTCAAGTTAAAAATTAAGATTTTTGTAAACATTGAAAGCGAATCCCACTGAACTTGTATAAAATGGAACTTAATTATTAATGTGATTTAAATGTGTTATAAAAATAATTCACAATTATTACATTTTAAATTCATTTTACGGGGCCGACTATAAACTACTATTTTACTATTATTTAATTATTATTATTACTAACATTATTTATCTCAACATTAATTATGCAATCACATAAATAGAATAATTTAATATTCATTGTGATACAAATAATTTAATATTTATTCTGTTGAATACTAAGTATAAATAGAACTCTATTATCGGTATTCTAATTGCCAGTCATTGGAAGGTGTTAATATTAGATTTCGCTTCAGTATTTACAAGAATGTTTTTAAAAATTATTTTAATTTATCTTTGTTTATGGAATTTTAAAAATATAGAAAAAACTTTCTAAAATTTTTTTTTTAGCAAAAGCTAACTTATAACTGAATATTTCTTGTTTTCAAAACACTCTTCTATTACATAATGAAATGTAACAAATAAGAAATAAACAATTTTGCAAAACATGAAGCTATTCATAATCCTAAATATATAAGATAAAGTTGATCAGATATAGTTTATAATGCCATTCAAAATCCTATTGCCATAGTTGATACCACCATTTGATTTGTAATGTACGAATAAATCCAGCTAATGAGCAGTTCACTGCTTCAGATGCAACTGTTTACGGCTAATGGATGCAAAATCAATGATGCAATGTCGTAGAGCAGAATTTCAGAAACTGACAATACATGAAGTGGTCTTTATCCAGAACTGCTTACTACTAACAGTTGTATTTAACCAATGAACCTTTTTCAGAACTTCTGTGATATAACCAAACAACTGAAATAATCCTTCCTAATTAAAATTAATGTTTGTTCACACACTGGTTAATTTCTTTATTCGACATCCTGAAAAACATTGGTAATTATTCTAAACCTAACATCTCATTTTAGAGCATACCATTTCAGTAGAGTCATAATTGTAAACAACACAATTAGTTAGACGTCATTGTAAAAAGTTAACGACCCTCGGAAACATTAAAATGCCACAGCTTAACGAGGGCCATCGGGGTTCTCTTTTTTATGAGAATAACTATCACATGGATAATTCTAACACCAGGTTATTTTACAGGTGAATCTTTTATGTCCAGCATTTACATAATCATCATAAAAAGGCATTGTAACTTTATGTTAAATTTATGTAACGATTTTCTCTCAGGTATGTCCTCTCGGATATTTGACGGAACAGCTTTGAGATAAACTTATGTTATTTTTTACTAAAGTGTTAATGAGTTTTCCTGCTAATAAGAGTTTTGTAAGGATTATTTTAGCATCCTAAAACCCATTCATATTAATTATGATCCATCTAATTTTGTCAAGGTAAAAATAAGATTTTAGTAAACAGTGAAAGTAAATCCCACTGATCTTGAATAAATGAAACTTAATTATTAATCAGTTTTACATATTAATAATCAATTAATAAATAAAAATAAAAAATAATTAATAACTATCTATTTGTTGATAAATTTAATATTTATATATAACATATTACTAATTAATTGAGTTTCGTAGTGCTGAGGGTACTGACAAACTCATTGTAAAAGGGGGTGATTAGGTTGTGATAGTTGAGGCACAGGTTTGAGAACACACAGTTATATTTATAAACGCACATACAAATCAATATTTAACACATTTAAAGACAGATAAATATAGATTCATGGAAGGATTCCACTTCTAAGCATATACCAAAACTCGGATACGTGCAGGGTGCACGAAATATACTTAATCTCCGAGTCTGTATGCCAACTAACCCTTTTTCTGAACGCTACAAGGGGCGCTCTTGCCAGTGGATAGGAGCACGCATGGCTACAAATGTAAAAATTTAACCAGTGTAAAAATTAACAAAAAAATTTTTATCAAAAGATGCTTAATTTTTGAACTAAATTTTGCTTATAACAATATACTTTAAACAACTACACTAGGAAATATAAACTAAATAAGAAACAAACAATTTCGAAATATATTAATATATTTTCAATCTTAAGTATAGATTTAAATTGATCATATATAATCTTTAATGTCATTTCAAAATCGTATTGCCATATTTGATACCATCATTTGATATGTAGAGACCGAATAAATCCAGCTAATGAGCAGTTCACTGCTTCAAGTGCAAGTGGTAGGCTGTTAATGGTAGCAAAATTAATGATTCAAACGTTCTAAAGCATAATTATACAACTGACAAGACAAGAAGTTGTCTTTATTACGAGCTACTCACTGTTAACAGTTGCTCTATTTAACAAATGAACCCTTTTTCAAAACTTCTTTAATACTGAATGTGTTAATGTCAATCACACAACTGAAATAATCCCTGCTAATTTAAATTAATTATTGGTCAAACACTGGAAAACTTATCATACCACATCCTGAAAAACATTGGCAATTATTCAGAGCTAACGTCTCATTTTAGAGCGTACCATTTCAGTAGAGTCATAATTAAACAACACAATTAGTTAGACGTCATTGTAAAAAGTTAACGACCCTTGGATACATTAAAAGGCCACCGTTTAAAGAGGACCATCGGTGGTACTGTTTATGAGGACAACTATTACATGGATAATTCAAATACCAAGCACTATTTTACATTTGAATCTTTTATGGTTTGCATTTACTTAATCATCATAAAAACGCATTGTAAGGTTATGTTAAATTTACGTAATGATTTTCGCTCGGGTTTGTCCTCTGGGATATTTGACGGAAAAGCTTTGAGATAAATTATGCTGTTTTTGCTGAAGTTTTAATGAGTTTTCCGCTATTTAGAAGTTTCGTAGGGATTATTTTTATATCTAAAAACCCATTCATTTGATCTATACAATTTTGTCAGGGAAAAATGTGAGATTTACTAAACAGGGAAAATAAATTCCACTAATCTTTAATAAAATAGGACTTAATTATTAATGTATTTTAAATATTAATTATCAATTAATAAATAAAATAATTCATATATATATACATTTTAGAGTCTGACTCTTAAACTACTATCTTACTATTAGTTAAACTATTATTATTATTGCTATTATTTATCTCAAAATTAATTATGCAATCACATAGATTAAATAATTTAATATTCATTGTGATGTAAGTAATTTAATATTTATTCTGATGAATACTAAGTCTAAATAGAACTCAATTATCGGTACGCCAATTGGCAGTCATTCGAGAGTGTTAATATTAGATTTCGCTATAGTATTTACAAGTTTTTTAAAATTTTATTTTAATTTCTTTTTGGTTTATGGAATTTTAGATGCATTAAAAACATTCTGCAAATTTAATTTTGAGAGTGTTAATGTTAGATTTCGTACAGTATTTACAAGTTGTGGTTTTTAATTTATTTTAATTTCTTTTTGTTTGTGGAATTTTAAATATTTTTTAAAAAAATATTCTTTAAATTTCTTTTTTATTGAAAACTTAACTTATAACTAAATATTGCTTATTTACAATACACTTTAAACGATTATACAATGAAATTTTAAATATATTAAAAAATATTTTTCAAATTTTTCTATTAGTGAAAGCATAACTTATAAATAAATATTGCTTATTTACAAAACACTTTAAACGATTGCACAATGAAATATAAATAATATGAAATAAAAAAAATGTATTACTTTAACCCTTTGTAATTTTAAATATAGTAAAAAGTTGGTCACATATATATTTTTAAATGTCCTTCAAAATCTTATTGTCATACTTGATATTGCCATAGTTTATATTATCATTTGATTTGTAATAATCGAATAAATCAAACTAATGCGCAGTTCGCTGCTTCAAATGCAAGTGTTTACTGTTGTTGGTTGCAAAATTAATGATGCACATGATCTAGAGCAGAATTATACAACTGAAAATACATCAAATGGCCTTTTATCATGAGCTACTCACTGTTAACTGTTGTTCTATTTAACTAATGAACCCTTCTTCAGAATACTGAATGTGTTAATGTCATAATCAAACAATAATAAATAATTCCTTCTAATTAAAATTAATTACTGTTCAAAAACTGGCAAATTTACTATTCCTCATCCTGTAAAACTTTGGCCATTATTCTAAAGTCAGCGTTTCATTTTAGAGCATACCATTTCAAGTAGCGTCATAATTAAGAACAGCACAATTAGTTAGACATCATTGTAAAAAGTTAATGATCCTCGGAAACATTAAAATGCCACAGTTTAACGAGAACCGTCGATTATCCTGTTTATGAGGACAACTATTTCATAGATAATTCAAATACCAAGAACTATTTTACATTAGAATCATTTATCGCTTGCATTTACATAATCATCATAAAACCCATTGTAACTTTATGTTAAATTTACGTAACGTTTTTTCTCGCAACTATGTCTGTCCTTAGGGATATTAGACAGAACAGCTTTGAGATAAATTATGTTGTTTTACTGAAGTTTTTAATGAGTTTTCTTGCTAGGGAGTTCCCATAAGGATTATTTAAAACTCCTAAAAAACCCATTCATATTAATTAAGATCCATCGAGCCGTCAAGATAAAAAAAAATTAGATATTACTAAACTGTGTGAAAGTATATCCCACTAATCTTGAATAAAATGAAAACTTATTTATTAATGCGTTTTAAAATATTAATGATCAATTAATAAATAAAAATTATTTATAATTATTACATTTTTAATTCATTTTACGTGGAAGGAAACCTTAAACTACTATTTTACTATTGTTTACACCTATTATTATTACTACTATTATTTATCTTGACATTAATTATGCAATCTTTATAAATTAAATATAGGAATTAATATTCAATTTGTGATATATATGTAATTTTATGTTTATTCTGATGAATACTAAGTGGAAATTGAACGCTGTTATGGTACGCTAATTGCAGGTCATTCGAGAGCGTTAAAATTAAATTTCGCTACAGTATTTAAAGTTGTTTTTCGTTCAAATTAATTTTAATATCTTTTTTTTTATGGAATTTTAATTACATTGAAAAAAACATTCTTCACATTTCTCTTTTAGTGAAAACAACTTATAAATAAATATTGTACATTTTGTTTACTTTAAACGATTAAACATTGGAATGTTAAATATATTAAAAACAAATATATTCTTCAATTTCTCTTTTAGTAAAACTTACCATATAACTAAATATTGTATTTACAGTATACAATTAAATGTTAAGTATATTAAAAAAGCATTTCATTTCTAAATTTCTCTTTTAGTGAAGGAGCAACTTATAAATAAATTTTGTTTATTTACAAAACACTTTAAACGATTGCACAATGGAATGTTGAACATATTCAAAAACAAATATTCTTCAGATTTCTATGTCTTCTATAGAAAGCAACTTATAAATACATTTTTGTTTTTGTTTACAAAACACTTTAAACGTTACAGTGGATGTCAATATATATTAAAAATATATACTTAAAATTTCTCTTTTAGTGAGAAATCTAAGTTATAACTAAAATATTGTGTTTGCAAAAACGCTTTAAACGATTACACAATGATAATATAAATAAAAAATACAAAAGATTGTGCAATACTTTAACATTTGTAAATCTTAATATAGGTAAAATTGATCCTTCGCCGGTTTTCAATGTCTGGAAACTTCGAAATCATATTGACATACTTGATTTGCCATAGCTAATTTTTCATCATTTGATTTGCTTAACGACCGGAAATATAATCCAGCTAATGCGCGATTCCGCTGCTTCATATGCGAAAAGTGTTTACTGTTAATGGTTTCAAAAATTAATGATGGAGATGGTGGCAGACTGACCTGCATGAAGTGGTCTTCATCTCACGAGCTGCTCGCCGCTGTAACATTTGCATTATTTAATACTAATGATCCATTTTCAAGAACTTTCTGTAATGCTGAGTGTTAATGCCATAATCAAACAACTGAAACAATCCCTTTAATTAAAAATTAATTATTGTTCAAACACTGGAAAATTTCTTCATTCAAGCATCCTGAGAAGAAACAGTGTGCCAATCATTCTATTTTGCTTGGGCCTGTTTATGAGGAACAACTATTACATGGATAATTCATGCCAAGCGCTACTTTAATCATTTTGAATCTTTTATGACTTGCATTTACGAAATCATCCCTAAAAAAACGCATTGTGACTCTATGTTAAATTTGAGAACGATATTCTCTCGAAGGCATAATATCAGGAGACATTTTTCCAGGATCAAATTCTCCTTTGTTTTGCTGAGTTTTACGTGGTTTTCTGTGCTGGTTACAAAATGGTTGATTTTATCTTACTTAAAAAGCCTATTCATCATTAAATTAACACGTCAAATCCGACCTCAGTCAAAGATAAAATATAGTTTTTGAAATACAAGTAGTAGAAGTGAGTCACACTAGTCTTTGAGGATAAAATGAGTTTGGCATTATTAATCATGTTTTGCCAAAATCATTGAAAGTTAATCAGTTAATAAATAAAATAAATCACTGAAATTATAACAGTTTACTATTTTCATTTCAGAGTCAGACATAAAACTGCTTCTTACTCATTCATCTATTCCCATATTTAAAAGCTATTATTGTAACTTCATGTTGGTGATGTCATTAATTTATCTCAGCCATTGGATTATACCACAAATTCCCACATATAAATTAATGATTTAATGTGCTCTTAAATTATAATTATAAAATGTTTAATGTCAAAATTCTTCGTGTTGCTATCATCACAAAATAGAGTTCATTTAATAAAAATTTGCAAGTAATTGCTTAATGATTTAGAGGTGTTCTAATGTTGATTTTATTTTCAGTGTTTATAAGTTTTAATAAGATTTATTAAAAACATTCCTTCGGAATTTCTTTGTAAAAACCCGGCATGACTTCTGTCAGTTGCTTCTTGTTTACAAAACGTTTTACTGTAAGGATAATTAAATTTTATTCAAATCATTCATCCAATTTCTTTTAAATTGAAGACTTATCTTATATTCAAATATTGGCATTTTATATTAAACCTTAAGCCGATTGCACTTAATGTTCAGATAAAGGAAATAAGAAAATTTACGATGCTTCAAGCCTTTTAATGCTCAATCTGGTAAAGAACATCGAGTTAATAATATCAGTGCGTTTTCAAAAGATCATGTTGCAAACCACTTGATGTTACTACCCAGTTGATCAAAGTCAAATAATTCGAATGGTAATCTAAAGGCCATTTCAATGCTTTTGGGTTCAAAGCACTTCCCGAAAAAATCCCTGGAGTGTTTGCCACTCTGTTAATGGATGCAAGGTGTGGTTCAGGCTGATTTCTGGAGCAGAGTCACCCAAGCGAGCAATACGCCAGTGGTTCTTCAAGATCTGTATATGTCTTGACACCACCAGGCTGAAGGCATTGAAATCGATTTATTCACAAATACAACATCTCATTTTAGGCCACAACGCCGTTTTCAAGTAGTCCTAATTGGCAGAAGCAGCTGATTGGTTCCGCATCATTGTAAAAGAGCCTGAACTATCGAAACGATTAAAATCCGCCGCTTGGTTTTCCAGCTGAGGGCCCATCAGAATGGTCCTGTTTAAGCTGGACCATTATTACATATAAAGGATAATTCAATACCAAGCACCTAATTTTTTTGTTTTGAATCTTTTACATGGCTTCATTTATAATCCACCATAAAACCTGCATTCATCAGCTTATTGTTTAGTTATGCTTGTGGAGTTTTCCTCTCTGAGTATATCTCTGAGGATCATTTGCAGTGAAGTACAGCCTGAGATCTGATTCATATTGTTTTTCTGCTGAAGTTTTTTTCAATGGGTTATCCCTTTTTGCTACAGGAATTTCTTGAGTTGTTTTCATGCTCCTGAAATGCGTCATAATCGATTGAATTAAATCAGATTTTGATAAAAGTGATAAAATAGTTTTGTATTGACCAATGAAACAGTAATGCCTAATCTTAGATTCCCAAATGGGGCACCCATTATTAATGTGTTTTAGAAATATTAATTATCAGTTAATAAGATAAAAATAAATAAATAAAATTATTTTTTTATTATTATCTATGATTATTAATATTATTACCAGTTAATTAGTTAGATCAAATTTCCACAGGAATTGTTATGCTTTTTTGGGTGAAGCATGTCAGGGAGTGAAGTTCCAATCACCTGGATGCATTTTTTTGTAGGCCACTGCTTTAAAGATGGGATTATCATTGAGATTTTAAGTTTTCATCCAAAATGCGATATGAGTAATAGGATGGTTCTGTAAAAGGGTCCTGTATCCCAGAGAAGCTGCACTACCTCCTTCTTCAACGGCTTGCAGACCAGTCCAGGTTCAAACCCTGCAGGTTTTTATTAACTCTGTGTCCTTTAGCCTTCCACTTTTCCTTCATCCTTGAATTTAAGAGTGTTGTAAAAGAGTTATTCATACTGCTGCAGGTTAGTTAATTAAAATAATAGTAAGCCAATAATATTACAATTAACTTCAGGTTTATGAAATATTGTGATTTGTCAAATTATTATTAATATATGAACTTAATTATTCCATTGTGTTTTTAGTTCAAATCATAAATTCTATTGTTGAATATTATAATGTTCGTCATATTTTAAAATGTAGGCAGGGTGGATTGATTTAATTCCTATAGTTTGAAAAGCAAATGCTATCATTTTTGTATATATTTTGTCAGATTGAAAAATTCAATTTTAAGCACTTTTTTGTAGTAAAATGGTTTATAATATTAATGTTATAAGAGTTAAAATAATTCATAAAAGGATCATTGATATAAAAGGAAAGCTAAAAAAAATAAAAGAAAAAAAAAAGATTAATGAAATAAGATTAAAATTCAAAGTCCAATAAAAATAGTTTAAGAATTTTCATATTCCATTAAGTCGTCTTTTTCATTAATAATTATTACTTATGTTAGTATGCATCTGCCACATATCAGTCACCATCAATTACACCACATTTTTTCATCACGTGTATTGTACGCGTCATCAACAGATTTCGTTTCAGCTTCAGATGTTTCATAGCATATTATGTTTTAATGTAAACTAAATTAAAATGTTAAAGTTTCGAAGTGCGAAATGTTTTTCGTAACAATGTCTTACTACTCTCATTGATAGTGGACGACCACATTTCATGTTGATATATAAATCCACAAACCTTGCTTATTTCGATTAGCCTTTTATAATCGGAAGTTATGTTGTTTTGTACTGTTTACCAATAACCTCAACCCTAAGCTTTGTCAAAAGTTTAAAATTTAAATAAATAAATAAATAAAAGTTAAATAGTAAATTCTAAAATTCAAATGCTAAAGTGGTACTCAAAAAAAAAAATCATGTAATTGTCACAAAAATGTAAAAGTAAGATAAATATATATATTTTCATTCTAATGCAGCTGGCAAACACTAGACAGCTTGTCTTGATGCCATTAGGCTGCACAGACGTTACTCACTTTGCATTACCCAGGGGGAGCGTGTAACTTGAAGATAAGCCACGGACGGAGTAACAATGCCCCCCAACGCTCTACGATCCTATTAGACCGGGACCTACGGTTTAAAGTGGATTCCGAAACTACTACAAACACCCATGACACGCCGGGATTTGAACCACGATCACTGTGCCAGAGCTGCCAGTTCGGCCATCTAGGCCCTTAAGGAACAATATGTATAATTTTAATTGAAAACGTTAGTAAGTAATTTATTATATAAACCTAAGAACATGATCATCGCTTTTTGTACTGAATCCTGCTATCAACAAATTTTTCTTTTTTAACGCTTATCAGAACCTGCCAAGAAAGGAACTGCCTGCCTGCCAAGAAAAAGTAAAACAGTCAAATTATTTCTTGTAATGATGGTTAATTAAGATGTGCATATTTAACAACAAAATACATAGATTGTCGTAAAAGTAAAAATTGCAAATAAATATTTATCAATCTTGTTAAAGTAAAAGGATTTATAAATGTGCACACAAAATTTGACTAAGTAATTGCATTACATAAAGTGACAACGCGGTCCCCTTTTTATTGAATGATTCTACAAAAAAAATTTGCGTTTAGCGCCAGACGGAATTTTATAAAGAAAATATTTGAAGAAGAAAATGAGGAAAAATGCAATATTTATTTTTGTTTTTCTGCGGGATATGCTTCAGAAACTCTTTTTATCTAAATATTGACTAGCTTTACATTAATAGGTGCTCATAAATATCTTTTCTTCTTCAAGAGCATTAGAAGCTTTCTGATGATTTGGATTTACTTTGAAAACCACAGATGTTCCATGGGAATATTCAACACGAAACGTATTTCGCTTCTTTTTGCACTTATGAGTATACAGCGTAGTTATAGAGTTTCATTGTATGTTATAGAAGATTACTATTTGATAGATAAAAGTATTTTCTAAGATTTTAGTATCACTAATTTCAAACTATCTTTTCATACATAAATAGGGAATAGTTGTTTGTGGGGATATCTTGGTTTGGTTTGTCGCTCTAATATAATTTAAAATGGATTCGAACCACTACATGTCATGAATCGAACCCTGTGGTAAGCACCAAGCGCTAGCCATGGCCATTCAAATTACTTCTTATTCAATGGGAATCTTTCACTCTAAAGACATTCCAACAGGTGATTTTCATACATTTCGAATAGATGGAGAATTTTTATTATTATTATATTTATATCGTTATAAAATTCAAATGCTAAGATTTTCTCATTGTGATTATATAATATATGGGATGGATCAGCCTATATTTTAATAATAATGGAAATTTGCGAAATTCCCAAGCCAAGTGTTGTATAATGGGTGCGATAAATCTGTAGACAAAAATGGTCTTGATTCAAAACACATAAAAAGATCATTATTTACATATGGGCTTATTGTTGATTATCAATAGATGAATGGATGATTGATAGGAGTGTCATCAATTAAGCATTGCCGACGCCCCGTGATATGCCGTATAGATGTCCCTAGACCATTTGATACAGTCAGACACACAAAGTTTCCTGAAGAGAGTAATATAAAAAGTTTGTGCAAAATTTTCCTCATGAACTTATCGTTCCAAGGACACCAACAAGTAATGGAAAAATGGAAAAACTCTACTTGGCCCTGATAAATATGAATCAGGGACTCATATTTAGTAGTCTTACCTTCATAAGAATCAGTTAAGGCAGAATCAGATCCTTCAAAGGGGCAGGCAATATCAATAACATACACATTCTTCCCAACTCTAGCAGTTATATCCGGACAAAGGGTTGTATCTAGGGATTGCAATATCGGACCAAAAGTTCAATACCGGTATTCGGTATTTTTTAGGTCTTAATACCGGATACCGGTTTTAATACCGATAGTAGAAATTTATAGAAAAAGAAAGAAAACACAGGTGTTTTTTTTTTTTTTATTTTATTTGCCAGTTTTATTAGAGAATGTAAATATCACAAAATATTTGTAACTTTTAAATTACAAAGGTATATAAAGAATCACAAAAAAAAAGTAAAAAGGAACATCTTATTTATTTAAATCACAAGAAAAGTGTATATATCACTATTCAGTCTGTGGTACTCCTCCATTCATTTTAATAACTCTTGAACATTTTTTTATATTGTGCCACCCTATTCTTTTCATCATATAAATAATGAAACCAAACCGAAGTATTATCAACTGATTTTTTATGTTCTTTAAAGTTATTCTTATTCATTATTATGGGGTATAATTTATGAGTATATATATATAATAAATCTGAAAAATATTTTGAACTCTAAAGTATGATATGCAAATTCAATGTGAATAACAAACTCACCGATTTAAAAATATCGAAATATTACACGCTTTCTTCACAACTACAACCTTGTTTTCACAGGTAAGAATTTCTAGTAAGAATTTTCTGAATAAGAATTTCACAGATAAGAATAAGAATTTCACAGATAAGAATTCTAAATTCCTAGTAAATACCGAAAAACGGTATTTAAACGTGAATACCGGTATTACGAAATTGTACAAATGGCTCAAAATACCGGTATTGCAACCCCTAGTTGTATCACAGACATTTTGGTTGATTGCAATAATGGTGGATTTTCTTAAGCTCAATAGCTTTAACAATCTATCTGCAATGGTATTATGGCGAAGTTGCCAACCATGCGAGTGCATGGAACAGTGATTAACAATATGTGGCAGTGTTTCGTTCCACTGGTGGCAAAGACGACATAACTTGTCATTCCTCATTTTCCATGGCTGGACGCCATTAAAAGGAAGCAATTTGAGACGGACCTTGTGAATAAATCTGCATTACACAAATCGTGTGAACAAACCGTCCGACACGAAGTGTGAACTGGCAGGAGACAGAGAGGCCAACTTGAGAAACTTTCCCTGATTTATTCTGTCTTGAGTTTTAGAGATTCGGTCAATTCTAAGTCGGTCACGAATACTAATGCAGAAGACGTCACCTGTGTTGCGGTGTGGGAATGATATCATGAAATGAGATGCGTGGAACACCGTCCTCAAAGTTCCGTTCAATATTCAGTCGCCTAGAGGCTAATGGCCGTCCCTGAGTTGGATAGTTTGTTTAAAGAAGTGGAGAATGGGCCCTCAATGTCACCACTTAAGTAGGAACTTAAGTCTTCGTCAGTGGGATCTTCATCTCTGGTTTGGTTTGTTGCTCTACGGTCATCTTCCGTCTCACGAGGGCTTAACAGACCGGGACCTACAGTTTAAAGTGGATTCTGAACCACTAAAAACAACCATGACATGACTCGAACCCGAAACCTGTGGTACCGAGCTCTAGCCACTCGGCCATTCAGGCCCATCATCTCCGGTTTTACTATCATTGATTTCAGGCTATCCTTTTGGCTATCCTTTCTCTCTAAGGATATTGCAATAGTTTATTTTTATAGATTCGAATATATAGAGAATTATTATTATTATATTTATACCGTTATAAAATTAAATGTTAAGATTTTCCATTGTGATTATGCAATATATGAGATGGATGAGCCTGATAGATTACGCATCGATTTTAATAATTGCATGATTTGAAATTTGAAATTCGAAACTCGAAGACGATTTGGTTGGATACATCTGGTCTGTACCAGAGATGGGTGCGATAAATCTGTAGACAAGAATGTTCTTGATTCAAAACACATAAAAAGATAATATAATTATAACATGTTTATTCATTCAATTATTTTTGTTTATTTTTTTTTCAAACTCATATTACGTGAGACCGGGAGGCCTGAATGATCAGTGTCTAGCGCTTGGTGCCAAAGTCTTTGGGTTCTAGTCCCGGCGGTGCCATAGATGTTTGTAGTGATTCGAAATCCACTTTAAACCGAATGTCCTGATCTAATATGATCGTAGAGCGTTGTCTTGAGGTTTAGTCAGTCTTAAGCCCTCGTTTTTCTCGCTCAAGTGAAGTTGCATATTACCTTAGCCATGGACCAGTCTCCTGCGACGGGATTCTATGGACTTGGAGTAGACTTTCCTACACCAGGGAGATTAGTAACAACAACGTGAGACTGGGCATTATTAAATGAAAAGCTTGTTTATACACTGAAGTGACAAAAGTCATGGGATAGCTATATGCAAAATTTCAGATGGCAGTAGCATCGCGTAGAACAGTATAAATGCGCAGTGCTTTTTCGCAGAGCTTTTCATTTCTGTTCAAGTTATTCATGTGAAGAGGTTTTGACGATGATGACCGCACGACGGAATTAACAGACTTTTGAACGCGGAATGTTAGTTGGAGCTAGACGCATGGGTCATGCCATTTCGGAAATCGTTAGGGAATTCAACATTCCCAGATCCACTGTGTCAAGAGTGTGCCGAGAGTATGAAATTTCAGGCATAACATCCCACCATGGACAGCGCAGTGGTCGACCGCCTGCACTTAACGACCGAGACCGGCGACGTCTGCAAAGAGTCGTAAATTCTAACAGACAAGCAACACTGCGTCAAATAACCGCAGAAATCAATGTGGGACGTACAAGGACTTGTCTGTTAGAACTGTGCGGAGAAATTTGGCTTTCTTGGGGCTATTCCAGCAGAAGACCGACTCTAGTGCCTTTACTGACAGAACCACATCGCTTGCAGCGACTCTCGTGGGCACGTGAGCATATCGGTTGGTCCCTTGATGAATGGAAAACCGTGGCCTG
Source organism: Caerostris extrusa (assembly GCA_021605095.1). NCBI lineage: Eukaryota > Metazoa > Arthropoda > Arachnida > Araneae > Araneidae > Caerostris > Caerostris extrusa. The sequence continues at coordinate 32,891 of BPLR01018291.1, read as the reverse complement.
GTCCGATGAGTCACGATTTCAGTTGGTAAGAGCTGATGGTAGGGTTCGAGTGTGGCGCAGACCCCACGAAGCCATGGACCCAAACTGTCAGCAAGGCACTGTTCTAGCTGGTGGTGGCTCCGTAATGGTGTGGGCTGTTTTTTCATGGCATGGACTTGGTCATCTGGTGCGACTGGACCGAACATTGACTGGAAATGCTTATGTTCAGCTACTTGGAGATCACTTGCAGCCATTCATGGACTTCATGTACCCAAACAACGATGGGATTTTTATGGATGACAATGCGCCATGTCACCGGCCACAACTGTTCGCGATTGATTTGAAGAACATTCTGGTCAATTCCAACGAATGATCTGGCCTCCTAGATCGCCCGGCATGAATCCCATCGAGCATTTATGGGACACCATCGAGAGGTCTGTTCGTTCCCAAAATCCTGCACCATCAACGCTTTTACAATTATGGACGTCTATCGAGACAGCATGGCTCAATATTCCTGCAGAAGACTTCCAACGACTTGTTGAGTCCATGCCACGTCGAGTTGCTGCACTTCGCCGGGCGAAAGGAGGGCCGACACGATATTAAGAGGTATCCCATGACTTTTTGTCACTTCAGTGTATATAAAAAGTGTGTTATAGTATCTTTTAATGTTTGTAGCATCAAATCAATCTCACTTAGCATATTCAATTTGCTCAATTACTGCTTTTTTTTGGGGGGGAGGGGGTAATTAAATACATCACCTAATATTAAGATCTAATATGTAAATAAATCAAAATGTAGAAGATACACTTACGTTCTTAAGAGATTATTCGTATTTTAGCAGACTTAAAATTTTTCTTTGTAACCCCTGTAAGTTAAATATTAATAAAACCACATATAGACAAAAAATACATCGTTATTAACATGGTATGGTATGGTATGATATGGTTTAAAAACAATGTAAAAAATCGGTAAATTAAAACTAACCTTAAACAGCAATAAGAATACACCATATGTTCTATGATCCACAACACATGATCAATAAAAACAACACACCACATGAACAATAATCAGAAAAGATCATATGAAAAGCATTTGATTTGTAATGGTGACTGCACAATGAAATATAATAAATAAGAAATAAACAATTTTTGCAATACATTAGCCCATTTGTAATCTTAATCTATAAGTATAATATAATAGTATTTTGGTTATATATAATTTTTCATGTCAAAATTCAAACTGACATTTAATGTCAAAACTGTATAGCCATACTTGTTGAATGTCTTTTATCATTTGATTTGTAGTGACCGAATCAATGCAGCTAATGAGCAGTTCACTGCTTCAAATTGAAGTGTTTACTATTAATGGTTGCAAAATTAATGATGCAAAGGATCTAGAGCAGAGTTACTCAACTGACAATACATGAAGTGGTCTTTATCACGAGTTACTTACTGCTACTGCTAACAGTTAGTCTATTTAACTAATGAACCCTTTTTCGGAACTTCTGTAATGCTGAAAGTGTTAATGTCATAATCAAACAATTGAAATAATCCTTCATAATTAAAATTAATTATTGTTCAAACACTGTGAAACTTTTATTCTAACTTAACTTCTTATTCTATTCTAAATTTACAAGGAAAATATTTGAAGAAGAAACTGTTTAAAAATGCTACATTTCTTTTAAATTTTCTACGGGGTATGCTTTTATCTGAATATTGACCAGCTTTACATTAATAGGACCTAACAAATATCTTTTCTTCTTCTAGAATATTAGGAAACACACATTTCTGAAGATTTTGTTTTATTTTGAAAACCAAGAATGTTCCATGGGGGATATTCAACACGAAAACGTATTTTATTTCTTTTCTCACTAGGATATACACTCAAGAGCCAAAACATTATGACCCCTGTCAATGACGAGTTGGCCCACCTTTGGCGCGCAACACAGCTTCAACCCGCCTTGGCATGGATGTCACGGCCGGAGACAGATTGCACCAGATGTTTAAGCAACGGTCACGCAAATCCAAGATATTGCGAATTGGTGGTCTTTGAACTCTGAGCTGGCGTCCCAGGATATCCCAAATGTGTTCTATCGGATTGCGATCCGGTGAGTTAGGCGGCCAGGACATGAACTGGAATTCAGCATCATGTTCCTGGAACCACTCCAACACAATTTTAGCCTTGTGACAAGGGGAGTTGTCCTATTGGAACATTCCATTTCCAGCTGGAAAAACAGAGGCCATGTAGGGGTGCAACTAGTTCGCAATGATGTTCAGACACCCTGTAGCATTCATGGTCTGAGCTACCACAACCACGGGTCCCAGAGAGCCCAAGAGAACGTCCCTCAAAGCATAATACCGCCACCACCGGCCTGTGTATGACCTACTGTACATTGAGGGAGCAACTGTTCGCCTGGAAGACGGCGTATCCTGACACGGCCATCGGCGTGATGAATGACAAACCGTGATTCATCCGACCAGGCAACTCTCTCTCACTGATCCATGGACCAGTCACGATGTTCCCGGGCCCAGCGCAGTTGGCGATGACGCTTGGTCAGAAAAGGCACACGAATGGGGCGTTTGCTGTAGCCCCATATCCAACAGTGTCCGCTGAACAGTGTGCTCCGATACTATTCTACTCGGCCCTGCATTGTATTGTGCTGTCAGCTGAGCCACTGTCTGGCTCCGGTTTTGCTTCACCATGCGAGACAGTCTCCGACGGCCTTTTTCTTTGATAGCGTGTGGACGTCCTACACCATGTCATCTACTGCTGGTTTCACCGTCATTCATCCACTTTGCATAAGTACTAACAACTGTAGATCTCGAACAACCCACGAGTCGTGGAGTTTCGAAATACTTGTTCGGAGCCTTTCGAGCCATTACAATCTGCCCTCTATCAAAGTCGCTTAGATCCGCAGCCTTTTCCATCACACACAGAAGTAAAAGAATGATTCTTCAACTCTCCAGCAGCAGTTAAATACCACTTCCCCTGATCACGTGCCTTCCACGTCATCCAGGCGAGTTCATTGCAAAATGTAGGGGTGGTTATAATGTTTTGGCTCTTGAGTGTATAACATATTGAGTTGTTATATGCTATAGAAGATTAGTTCTGGTTGTATAGAAATATTTCCTACAGTTTTACTATCAATGATTTCAAACTATACTTTTGTGGATATTCTTTCTCTCTAAAGACATTGAAACAATTTATTTTTATATCTTCTAACAGCAGGAGCATTTTTATTATTATATTTACACAATATTAAAATTCAAATGTTTAGATTTTCTTATTGTGATTATGCAATATATGAGATAGATCAGGCTGATAGATTACATATTGATTTTAATAATTACAGGCTTTGAATTCGAAACCTTATAAATGAAATCAATTTGGCTGGATACCTCTGTGCCTATATCAGAAAAGGGGGTGATAAGTCTTTAGATAAAAATGTCCTTGATTCTTTGATTCAAAACACATAAAAAGATAATATTCTTAAAACAAATTTATTCAATAATTTTTTTTTTTGTTTTTTTCCCAAACTCACAGTACGTGAGACTACACTCTTAAATGAAAAGATTGTTTTTGTGTAAAAAGTAATTAGCATATGAAATACCAATTTTACAAAATTGTATTTTAAAGAAAATATTTACAGCTTTAAAACAAGTTTGTTTTTTTGAAACTGAAAATATTCCAAGATATATCAAGCGACTTGTCTGAAGAACGATTACGATTACAATTAATATTACGATTGTAAAAATGCAGGGCTTTCTGTAAGCCTGCTTCATATTTAGTAAATTATCTTCTGAACTATCTCGTTTTAATTAATTTCCGCGGTACTTCTTTAATTAATTCTCATGTTCGTATCATATCCTGTGGAATTGTCAAATAGGGGCGCAGAGATAGGATGTGTGCGATGTTTATTTAGTATGGACATATTAATTCCTCCTGAATTATTTCTTGGATCGTAAGGTAACATCACGAACTTTATAAGCAATTCTTGGTAGAATGCTTTATTCGTTCGTCAAATCAAATTCGTTCGATGTATTTGTTTATTTAATGATACGGGTTCGATTATGAATTGGACATGAAGAATTGAGAAAGACGTATATTTGGTATTTAAATGCAAATTTGCAAATTTGATTGACTTGATAAGTTATTTTATAACAATAATAATTTCAAGATCTTAGTTGGTTAATATAATTTCTTATGTGGATATTGTTTTGCGAAAATAGGAGAATCAGTGGCGTGTGTGATTTTTTACCTAGGAATCAAATCGCTTTATAAGAAGATTTTGAGTTTTATCCAATACGACACACAATATTCCCCATTTATCCTTGAAGTTCTACTCTATGCAATTCAATTTTTGTTCATGCTGTCATTGGAACATGCGGTCCTTTTTGTGGAAATTAAATATGATCCATTCAATTTTTGTGTACAAAATCAGTGATTGGTACAGTAAAAAAAAAAAAAAACATTTTATTAGTAAAAAACGTAGCAGTTATAAATAATATTTTGCAAAAGGATTCGTTTGCATTTTACATGTGATGTGATTTGTGATTCTAATTCTGTAATGGATATTATAACTTTTCGATATGTTATTATTTTCCGTTTAGTACTTATTGTCCATTATTTTTTTTGAATATGAAATCACACAAGTTCAATGAACACATGTTTATCCAATTTTTGTACACAAATTTATTAATTCGTATAGTAAAAAAAAAAAAAGAAAAACAACAACTTTAGATCGTATATTTATTCGTCATTTATATGTAATGGATATTTAATGCATTGAAAATACAACATTATTGTTAAGGAAGTGGTCTGCAACATTCAGAGACCGAACTGTGAGTGTGAACACTGGTGATTATTGGTTCATGCAGGACAGTGCCCCTCCACATAGAACACGCAGTGTGCTTTTCTTGTCATATCTTTGAAATTTATGGTCGCTGATGATGCTTTATCTCAATTTATCCAAATGTAATTAAAGGGCAGATTGATGTAAGCGGAATCTTACTGTATGTATATGGAACATATACATCTATATATAGTTATGTATCTTAATATATACCGAATGACTTTTAATTGAAATAGCTTCTCAGAATCTCACCAGATGCTACGAATGCGTGCAGAGAGAAAGACGGAATGAAAGGAGTTTATTTCGTATCAGTTCCAAGCCACTTAATGTGTCCCAAAGTGTCATACTTAACTTAGGATCATATTTTTATTGTTAAATATTGGTATTTAATGTATAGAAAATGCTACACTATAGCTACGGAAGTGGTCTGAATCATTCAGAGACCAAACTATGTGTATGAACATTGCTGATTATTGTTCATGCGGATGGTACCCCCTCCACATTGAACACTAAATGCACTTGTCATGTCATAACTTTGAGATTACGCTCGCTGATTTTGCTTCATCTCAATTTATCCAAATGTAATTTGAGGACAGATTGATGTTGTTTACGTTGTCCATGATATTGTAATTTTTTACAAAACAATCCCAGCAATACCGATACCGTATGATCTTTTAGAATCCCAATACTACTACTGATTACCATACCGCCTTAAACGGAACAACGTTAAACAGGCGTCTTGGTGTACATAAAAATCTTTACTTTCCCTATTTCTAGGAAACAAACAACAGTAAAAAGAATTCCATGCCTGCCTTTTTTTCTTATGAAAACAATTTTTATACCTTGTGCCATGTGATGGAATGATCACTACATATTTATTTGCTTTCCAGTCTACTTTTTTTCTTTTTTTTTTTTTTTTTTTTTTTTTTAATTCTTCTTTTATTTTTATTCATCTTTCAGTCCTATTTCATTTTTCTGTCTTTTTTTTTTTTTTATAGTAGAACGGAAAACAAATGGCATGCAAAATTCAAATTACGTGTATTATAATGAGACAATTTAATATAATTAAAATAAATTGCGCTTGTTTGTTCCTTTAGGTGTACTCAAATCTCCTTGATTAGTTTTAATTTGGAAAATATGTATAATTATCATTATGCTCATAATTAACCAGACTCTAGTTAATGAATGAAGATTTCTCAAATAATATCTGCTTCTCTGTGAATTAATTTTGAGCTGAATTGCATTTATATTTACTATTTTATACACGCAGCATAACTTTTCATTAGAGCTACTAATTACGGAATAATTATAAGAAACATTTCATATATTTTTCTCGTTTATATTTATTATAAAATTATATAACGAAAATTTTATATTTAAAATTAAATTTTATATTTTTATTCGTATTCATAGCGCTGGCTGGAGCCCTCAGTACGACAGATTTTGGGTTCGAGTCCCGACGGTTCCATGAATGTTTGGAATCGTAACCGTACCGGGAACTAAACGTAGGTTCCAGTCTAACATGATGGTAGAAGGTTTCGGGGCATTGTCCGTAGCCTATCAATCTACACGCCCCTAGGTAGTGCTAAGTGAGTAACGTCGGTGCAATCCTTCCTTATGGCATAAAAGAAAACTGTCTAAGTGTTTGCCAGCTGCATTAGAAAAAAATTATTCAGCACAATTTATTCAAATTGGGCTTTTATATGACCGAGTGGCTAGCGTTCTGGAGCTTGGTACCACAGGCTTCGGGTTCGAGTCCCGGCGGTGCCATGGCTGTTTGTAGTGGTTCGAATCCACTTTAAACCTTAGGTCCCTGTCTAACAGGATCGTAGAGCGTTGGGTATTGTTTACTCCGCTGGAGTATTGGGTATTGTTACTCTGCGTCCGCAACTTATCTTCAAGCTACACCTACCTCCTGGGTAGTGTTTATAAGTGATTGGGCACTATAAGCACTGCACTGCGTCGGTGCAGCGCTTTGCCTTATGCATCAAAGGCAACTGTCTAAGCGTTTGCCAGCTGCATTAAAAAATATTCAAATTATATAAACTTTTTATATATTTTTTTGTGTTTCTGGTCATTAAATGGTGTAGTTGTTTAGAACATAATATGTCCATAGTTCGAATTTAAATAATTACATAAAAGTAAAATTGTTTGATAAAAAGGCTTTTAACCATTTAAGTTAAACGATTGAAAAAAGGGGATGTTCATCATTTAATGATAGACAGTTATTGTTTGGTTTATTTTGTTAAGAAATATTTTGTTGTTGTTTTTGGTATATCATTCATGGAAGAAGGGAAAGGCTTGCAGCTTCTATTGTGAGGGAGCACCTTGTAGGTAGAAGTCTTACTGGGTTCCGTCACGCTGAATGTGGACAGTGCCTTCCGATAGGACTTTTAGGGTAAACTAGCGCACATTTGAGGGCCATATGGCAGAAAACCGGAAAACTCCCAAACGGTAGTTCGACGAACGGAGGCAAGACGTTGAACAACATCAAAACGCTATCGAGTCTTTTCGTTTTTCAAACAATGTCTACAACAAAGTCTTCTGCAGGTTGATCCTCCACCTGATGTTCACCAGAGATGTAAGTTCTCACTAGGCCACGAATCGGACCTAGTGATTTATTTATTTTTATTTTTTTTTTGTAGGACACATGATTAGCATTTTTTTTTTTAATTTTTTGTATATGAATTTTGAATCTTTTTTTAAAAATTCACAATTCCATATCACTAAAATAATCAATCTTTTATTTGTCAATTGAAAACAATCACATATATTTGATAAAATTTATCATTTTAATTTTAAAAAAAAAAAGCGATCATGCCACTAGATGTTTCCACGCACAAAATAAGATTAAATTCAAAAATTAGTAAATGAAATTTATGAAATGTATGTAATTTTGTTCTTATTTCTCAATCAAAAACCTTATTTTGTGCCTGGCAAAAGCTGATCTTATCGTCTATATTTTTATTTGTCTTTGGAATATTTTTTAAATGAAATCGAATTTTGTTTATGTGATTGTCTTCTTATTTCAAAAACCTTATTTTGTGCCTGGCGCCATCTGGTGAGCCTGATCTCGTCGTCTATATTTTTATTCGTCTTTACAAATTTTCTTGAAATTAAATTGATAAATTTTTGAAGATTACGTAATTGTGTTTTTATTTTTTTACACACATTCATATATCTCAAATGGTCTATTGCATAAGTTTGTTTTTATTCAAATTATTTTATGTGAATTCTTTTTTGTTTATAAATTGTTGTTTAGAATAACTTTACTTTTACAATATGCCAAACAATAATTTAACACTTTTCCCTCAATTTTTTTTGCAATAAAATTTACCCAATAAATAGTTTTTTATTTTATGTACGAATATATGTTTTGGAAATGAGTAACACTGAATGTCATATGCACAAGTTGTCAATAAAAAAAAAGAAATTCTCTTTTAAGATATCTGAATTTTACAATAAGTAAAACCATTTATGCATTTGATGTTAACTGAATTTGAGTTTATTTATCATTGCAATCGTACAGCCAGTTGATCCTGTACATGTCGCTTGCGGTGGGCATCTTGTCGTAGGTGTCCAGCAGTATGACACCCCTCTTCTTGGCCTTCATGGTCTTCTTGTAGCCGTCCACCGAGAAAGCAGTGTCTCCGTACAACATAATGGAGCCGTAGTCGAAGGTGTTGATCAATCGGTTCTGGTGGGGTTTCAATTTTTGGAACTGGTCCACGAAATCTGCAGTAAAAGGATGGATATTAGTCACATGAAATTAAGATTAGAAGAAATATATGGAGAGAATGAAATGTATGTGGGGCCTGATGGCCGAATGAATAGCGCTTGGTACCACAGTTTCAGGCTCAAGTTCCGTCAGTGCAATGGATGCTTGTAGTGCTTCAGAATCTACTTTCAAAGGAAGGTTTAAAACTCAATAGACTAATAATATTCCTAACATTACTATCTATAATAATCTATTTCATGGTCAAATGAGGCAAAATAACTTGAGTCATACTGGACAAACACCTCACGTATCACTCGCATATTAATTACATTAAGAATAGATTTAATTCAGTTATCAAAAGGCTATACCCACTCATTGCACGAAATAGTCACATCACTATAGATACTAAAATTCTTATTTATATGGTCTACATGCGTCCCATTATTACTTATGCTAATCAAATATGGGGATCCGCCTGCAAATCAAGAATTAAGGACATCCAAATTTTGGAGAACAAGGTCTTGCGATGGCAGTTGATGCATCATGGTACATGCGAAATAATGACATTTTATCTGCTTTGGACATTACTATCGTTAAAACTTTTTTTCACAAATTAGCCAATTTTTATAATAACACTCTAACAATCCAAATCCTTTAGTTAAAAAGTTTAAATATTATCTGATTCAGCTCTCTTTATATGTTGATTTTATTCTATTTTCATTTTTTATTTTTATTTCACTTCATTTACTGAGCAAGCCATTTCTCTTATCATTTACCTCAAAGGAACCATCAGATAGAGGTATATGGAGGCTAACGCTGCCAAGGCCTCAATAATGTCAAACTGTCAGTGTAAATAGACTAAAGGCGACGTGATGGTCAATTGGATAGCAATCTAGCGTTTGGTACCACATGCTTAAGTTTCGAATCCTGGCTGTTTGTGAGTGGTTCGGAATCCTCGTTAAATAGGTGCCGGTCTAATTAGCCCAAAGAGTGCACAAAATGATCGTAGAGCAACAAATCTACCATAGACTAAACACTGTTATGTTAATTGTCTACATGCTTTAAAATATTTACGTTTAATTACAATCTTTGTTTAATCTCTTTGTATTGTATAAATTTCGTTTAACGTATGGATTAACACGATTTGCAGAACTTTTACACAAATAAACTTCAACATTCATATATATTTTAACTTATGAATGTTTCGTTTATATTTTAAAAATGTACTCCAATTTATATGTATTGCAATGGTATATACAGTGGCATTACTGCATTGGTGAAATAGGGATTTTACAATTTTAGTATTATATATTGAGGCCTGAAGGCCGAATGACTAGCGCTGTAGCGCACAGTACTTTCGGGTTTGAGTCCCGGAGGTGCGATGGATGCTTGTAGTAGTTCAGAATCTATTTTAAACCGCAGGTTTAAACTCCATAGACTAAACGCTGCCAAATAATTTGTATAAATACTATAACCTATTTACATATAATTACAATCTTTGTTTAATCTTTCTGTTTTGTATAACTTTCGTTTAAAGTATATTTAAAGCTATATGACTGAATGCAGAACTTTTTAAAACTAAATGTCAACATTTAATTTAATAATTTACTCCATTTTAGATGTACTGCACTAGTAAAACGGCATTACTGCATTGGTGAGATATGATTTTACAATTACAGTATTATACATTGGGGTCTGATGGCCGAAATATCACTGCATATAACATAACCTATATCATTGCATATAGGTTGTGATAGAAAGATATTTTTCACTTTGCTGTAAGTTTCGAACTTTTTTTTTCCACTTGATTAAGATACGAATTTGTTTAAATGTGTTTTGAATAAGGTACGAATAATACTTGAACAAGATATGAATTTGTATAAATTTGTATTGAATAAGATACGAATAATACTTTACTTTACAAAATTTGTTCTGAATAAAAGTACGAATAATACTTGAACAAGATACGAATTTCTTTAAATTTGTACTGAATAAGGTATGAATAATGTTTGAACAAGATACGAGTTTCTTTAAATTTGAACATGATAAGGTATGAATAATGCGTGAACAGGATACGAACAATATTTGAACATAATGCTAATAATACTTGGACAAGATAGGAATAATACTTGAACATGGTACGAATTTTTTAAATTAGTTCTGAATAAGGTACAGATAATATTGAATAAGATACGAATTTTTAAATTTGTAAGACAAACTAAAAGCTGAAACAAATTTTGTACAGCAACAAATGTCAACAACTACAAACAAATTTTGTACAACAACAAATAAAGAATTCCGAAACAAGAGTAAGTCATAAGCTATGCTAAAATTATTGCCAATAAAAGTTGCGTTTAGGTAATATAATCAAGTACCTGGAAATTCATATTCCAGAAATATTTATGTTCATTTTACATAATATTAAGAGTTTTTCTGCATTAATAAGTCATTTTTAAATTCCTTTTATTAGTTCAATCTCTCCCTATATATATCTTGTTCAAATTTTCAAAAGTTCATAAAATACTTTTTATTCATCCACTTAAGTTCAAATACATTTTTTTGAACTTGCAGTGGATGACACTGATGTGAATACAGTTTTTCAAATATTAATTCAGTCATTAAATTTAATTCATTAATTAGAGTTTTTTTTAGATTTAAGTTGCATATATCTGCCAATAGATCGGCGCCAGATAAACTTAAAAAAATGAATGAAAATTATTTATAAAGGACTTTCTGCAATGAGTGAAGAAAAAAAGTAGGAATTGACTTTAAAAATTATTTTTTTATATTACTTGTTTTTAAATAGAATATCTTACCAGGGTCTATGTTGTCGTAAAATATGGTGAGGTAGTCATCCCTGTCAGATCGGTTCTGCTCGTGATCAAACCCAATGGCGTGCATCAGTTCGTGGATGATGGTGCCCACGTCCTCGCATCCGTCACCCAGGGAAACGGGTTGTACTCCTCCAGTTCGGCCCCAGTGAGAGTAACACCTGCGACAGGGATGAAAAAAAAAAGGTTACAAAAATCTAGCGTAAAATCATAAACCAATTTTAAAAACCTAAATTCATGATATTAGAACTCGACTTCTTATTATATTCATGAAATGCTCGTGGTCCGTTTTGATTAGTCAACGTGTTTGTGCTTCGTTTCTGAACAACTTTTTTAAAGATGTAACAATGATTAGCAATAGACTGACGATATCACAGTCTAAGGGACAGTGTAACCTTCACGGAAGAGCGATAATAGCTACTGGTGCATTTGGGGGGATTTTAATGAAATTAAGGGGGCAGGGCGAAAAAAGTGCGAAGAATGATTACATTCTCTTCATCATATTTAGTGCTACAACCAATTTTGTAACAAAAATAAGAAAAGAAGTTGATTGCAAATTTAGCGAATCACGATGTTTTAGAATACTATCATCAGCATCATCAGCAATGGCGCAACAGCCTCTGATGGGCCAAGGCCATCTGCCAACTGGCATATTTCTAGATGATAGATGAATCTTTTAAGGGAGTAGGATTTTCAGCTCAACAGTCTACTGTCATATTAGACCAGGACATACGGTTTATAGTGGATTGCGAACCACATTCGAAACATAATACTATTGCTTCTTCAATGTGAAGAATAAAATGAAGAATGCTAGAGGATGTTCATACAGGCTGTAACAATTCTTCTCCTAACCCCGTGTCTTTGCAAAGCGTCTTCCTCATCTAAAAACATTTCCAACCTAAGATATCTAGATGTATCCTACCCCAATCTAGATGTTCATACAGGCTGTAGTAATTTATCCTACATCAAACAACCTACTAACGCTTCTTCAATGTGTAAAATTAAGTATCTTTTCCAGAATGCTCCTAACTCCAGTGTCTTTGTAAAAAATGAAGAATGCATCTACCCCGCCTCTTCAGAAAATCCGACCAAAATCATACAGTGTGTTTTCAAATCATCTAGTTGAAGAATAAGCCGTCAAATCACAAAATAGGGGCCATTGGAATTTGGTGAATTGTTTGGCCCCAAAAAACATTTCCAACCTAAGATATCTAGATGGAAAAATCGCCAAATAGGAAAATGAAGAATGCAAAGCAATGTGTATCTAGTTAATATAATGAATGACTTACTTACCCATCTCCACTGAAAATTTTTATGTAATTCCTTTCGTAGTTATTTCTCTGGATAAAATCAATGCAAGTTCGATCTTCGATATACTTCATGGCAGCGAGGATTTTTTTTTGAAAATAGTAAATAGGCTTTAAAGTAAAAAAAAAAAATGAATGTAAAAAAAAGTAGGCTTTAAAAAGTAAAAAAAAAATGAATGTAAAAAAACTGCTTGTTGCTTATAATTTATAGTTGCGTTAATGTTTTCTATTTTTGAAATATTACTGCTATATATAAGACTTTAAAATTCAATTTAATTACGAAAAATGTATTTTGACACTTTAATTAACGTTAATTGACATTCCAATGTTTTATCTAACCTTTTAAAAATACTGTTTTTATATTTTATAAATTAATAGCTTATTTCTAATATTATAATAATTTCTATTATTATTAATATTAACTTATTTCTAATAATAATAATATTATTATTATTAGAAATAAGTTAAATAATATTAATTATAATAAATATTAGAAATAATATTTCTATTATTTCTTATTTAATTATTAATATAATTAATATTATTATTTTTTACATATTTAAGGAGGTGAAAGGTGTTTAAAAATTTAAAAATTAGGATTATAAAAAGTTTAAAAATTAGGAGAAATTATTTTATTAAACAGTAATTTTTATTAAACAGTCAATTTCTTTTAAATAGCGATGTTTTTAATTGGTATTTGAATTTATTTATTTTACTAATTATACATAGCATAGTTTAGAGAAAGCAGCATATATTTTTTTTTTTTTTTATATTTTTGTCAGAAAAATTATTTGCATTTATTTAAGCTACAAAAGCCTTAAAGCTTTAGGAAAAGTTGAAAGCTCACGTTACGAAAATATACAAAGCGAATTGCACAATTTGAGAAAGAATTTGAGCTGTTTAAAATGAAACTTATCATTATTTTTTAAATTTTTTATCTGGTAGCGTTTCGTCTAGACTATGTCTGTATTTCATCTTTTGCTTTTTCAAGACACAAAATGCTTTTTTCTAGGGTATTTCATTATTTAAATATTTCCAGAGTCCATTTGTGTTAAGTTTTATTATCATGTGTGAACATGATGTAGTCGTGGTTAGGGGTCCGTGACGTTATCCGAAAAAGAGGGTCAAGCAAATATATCTCCATTTTAATTTTTGCGAAAAATGATACTTTGAGCCCCTTAACTCTTGAAATGATTCATGAATAATGTTAGTCTTAAGGAACTTTCTGGAGAATTTGGCTTTTGATTGAAGTGTTTCGTAGTATGATTTTTAATCACTTTTCTTGCATTGGGTTGGGATTTTAAATATTTGCATTTCCAATGGCTATAAGTACTCGTAGTTTGTTGATCAATTCTTCCTTCTTGAAATTTCATATTTATCACTTTTGGCATTTTCCGATGCCTATTGAGCTGTATAGGGGTTCTTATTGTATTTGGAATACTTCATTCTTCATTTATGCCTAGAATTCTCCCACTTTGATATATTCTTTTGGGTATTGTATGTGATAGCGTTTCTTGTAGAATTTGGAATACTTCATTCTTCATTTACGACGACATTTATCTTACTTTTGTATATTCTTTTAGAGGTTACTGAACAATTCATTCTTCATGAAGTTCTTGATCTATTGAACATTGCTATTATTCAGGTGGCTATTGAATGTGGCCATTCTTGTAGTATTCCAATCCTTTGCTTCATATATATCTTCAATATCTCTTGCATTATTAAACATTGTTCACACATGACAAGTTAAAATTTGCCGATTAGATTTCAGGTGTTTTTATTTTTTATTTTTTTAAGTTTTCTTCTGCAGGCCAAAAACATAATAAATAGGTGAAATGTCAGGAGAATTCAAAGGAAGATTTTCATACAAGACATAACAATCTTCAATAGTAGTTTCTCCCACGATAACTCTTTTTTTCCTTCTACCTCTTTGAACCCACTCATAGAATTAAAACTTTTTACAACGTGCAAAGGTCAATTTTATTTCCAATTTAAATTAATTCCAATCTAATTTCTAATCTTTTAATTATTAAATTTAATTTTTATAATTTACTAACCTTAATTTTATAGTTTATTATTTTTAATTTTTATATCTTTTAATTTGTTTTTGTTTTTGTAGTTGTATCATTTTCAGAAATTTTCATGTCAGGCCTTTATTCTTTCCAAGTGCAATTTTGTTTATATTAAAAAAAATTTAAGTTCGATTTTATTTATTATAAATTTTCAATAGAAGAACTTTCAACACTCAACAGAATTTAATTGATATCGTCTGATATATAGTTTAACGCCAAAGTACAGCTGTTTATTAAAGTTGCATCATTTTATGTTAAACGTTTTATTAAAAATAAAACAGATTGTACAAATTTTTTTTTATTATATATATCAAAACTATTAAGATTTTTGCGATTAAAATCGCTAATTTGTTTTCTTTACTTGTATATAAAAATATTCATTTGGCATTGAGATTGTGAAAAGCAATTTTTAATTAATATTCAAATTTAGAACTTACTGACTGATGAATCCATCTTGTAGTAGACAACTCCTTGGGACCATCGTTTGGAATCGCTTGGCAAAGCATTACGATCCTAAGAATGGAATGTCAATAGGATTATTTTAATATAACGCATATCAATTTATGTAAAGGTTGATTCAACGGTCACACTTTAAGCGATAGTACAGTTTATTAAAACATACATATTTTTGTGTACGAATATATGTTGGGAAGTGACACGTTGAGGTACAAATACAAAAAAAAAATGAGACAAGAAAAAAAAAAACATTTTTTATTGGTAATATCATCGCAAAAGGCTTCTTTGATTCAATATTTGCAATGTTTTTTTTAAGATTGCTACCACCAACAGTTAAAATGCAACCTCCAACACTAATATATTCGTGGTAGCTAACAGTAATATGTGACCACCAACACTATTACATGCTTGATAGCCTACAGTAATATGCCACCACCTACAGTAATACATGCTTGACAGCCAATAGTAATGCGACTACCAACAATAATACATGTTTAGAAGCCAGCAGTAAAATGACACCAGCAACAGTAATACATGGTTGGTAGCCAACAGTAATATGCGATCACCAACAACAGTATTTTATGGTTGGTAGCCGACAGCAATATGTGATCACCAACAATAATGCATGCTTGGTAGTCAACAGTAATATGCGACCACAAACAGTAATACATGGTTGGTAGCCAACAATAATATGCGATCACCAACAACAGTATTTTATGGTTGGTAGCAGACAGCAATATGTGATCACCAACAATAATGCATGCTTGGTAGTCAACAGTAATACATGCTTGGTAGTGAACAGTAACATGAGAGCATCAACAGTAATACAAGTTTGGTAGGCAACAGTAATACATGCTTGGTAGTGAACAGTAACATGCGAGCATCAACAGTAATACAAGTTTGGTAGCCAACAGTAATACATGACCACCAACAGCGATACATGGTTGGTATCCAACAGTAATGTGCTACCACCAAAAAATAATGCAAGCTTGGTAGCCAACAGTAATACATGCTTGGCAGTGAACAGTAACAAGCGAGCATCAACAGTAATACAAGTTTGGTAGCCAACAGTAATACATGACCACCAACAGCGATACATGGTTGGTATCCAACAGTAATGTGCTACCACCAAAAATAATGCAAGCTTGGTAGCCAACAGTAATACATGCTTGGCAGTGAACAGTAACATGCGAGCATCAACAGTAATACAAGTTTGGTAGCCAACAGTAATACATGACCACCAACAGCGATACATGCTTGGTAGCCAACAATAATATACGATCATCGATAGTAAAACATGCTTGGAAACGTAGAAGGTGTATTTGGCGAACAGTCCCAAAAATACCAGACATTTCGCTCACGTTTGCAGCCGCAATGGATAGCCGAATAACGAGGTCCCCAAATGAATCAGGTGGTGTCTTGTAAACGAAAACACAGAATCGTAATGCAATAGAGTGCGCATTGAAGTTGCCAGCCAAGGGGCTTGAAACCTCGTCACTTTGCACTGTAGAATTTTTTAAATACTTTTATTTGCAAAGAGTGTTTGTGTATTTGTATCGTTGCTAATTTGTTTTTTTTTTGTTAAATTTGTTACAGCAATATGCCAAAGACATTTTGAACACCGAAATTCAAACCAAAATATTCCATTTTTGCAAAATAGCTTACAATAATGTATATTACAATTCAATTCTTTCAATAAAACACTATCCAAGTTGAATACAGTTCTTTATCAAAGAGTCAGAAAGGGTAGATAAAATAATTAATTAATATATATATATATATATATATATATATATGTGTGTGTGTGTGTGTGTGTGTACAGTTGATAATAATATATAAGTTTATAATTTTTATAATAATAATACACTCATGTTCATAAATTAAGGATAATGAAGTACAGGCAAAGAAAGAGACAGAAGCAAAACAAATTTGACTTATTTGTAAAGTCTATTTATTAAACAAAAGGTAAAGAGCAAAAAGGAGGCTATATGTTTGATATAATTAATAAAATTGCGATTTTTACTCCTGGAGCAAATTTCAAAAAAGGAGCTATTGACAAAAAACAGTATAACATGGTTAGTATTATAGTTAATATGGAGAATGTCTCCCAGATGATGCAATACAGGCCTTACAACGCCTAGGCATGCTGAGTATCAAATTATCAATCTGATCTTGGGGAATATTACACCACTCATCAAGCAATGCCCTCCGAAGTTCCGGTTGACAGGTGGGAGGGGGTTGACGGGCTGCAATTCGTCGGCCAAGCATATCCCACACATGCTCTATTGGATTCAAGTCCGGTGAGTATGCTGGCCAATCCATACGGGTGATATCCTCCAATTGAAGGCATTCGTCTACAATGTCTGCACGGTGAGGACGGCGTTGTCATCCATAAACAGAAATTCAGCACCCATGGCACCCCGAAACAAACGTACATGTTGTTCCAGAATGACATCCCGATACATGTGGCCTGTCATCGTTACACTCTGAGCATGCAGTTCAGTTCTGGAACCAAGAATAATTCCTCCCCAAACGAGCCATCCTGCACCACCGTAACGGTGTCGTTCAATGGTGTTCTCTTGGTGGTAACGGGTACCTGGCGCTCTCCATATGAAAGTCAGGCGAGAATCAGACTGCAAACTAAACCTGGATTCGTCGGAAAACATCACACAAGACCACTGTTGCGGTGTCAACAATGCATGCTCTCTACTTCAGGTTAATCGTAGGCGTCAGTGAGTTGCGGTAAGTGGAACACATCTGACAGGCCTACGAGCATATAGACCAATGTGCCGTAAGCGTCTGTACATGGTCTGCCTTGAAACTTTCGTACCGGTGGCTGAAGAGAGTTGACGAGACAGGTCTGATGCTGTGCTCCGTCTGTTTCTTTTGGCAGTAACTGCTAAATACCGGTGCTCATTCGGCGTTGTAACTCGGGAGCGACCTGTGCCGTAGCATCTACTCACATTACCATCATCTTGGAATCGTTGCCAAAGCCTGGAGATGACACTCTGGGCGATTCCAAGTTCCTCGGATACTTTCAGCTGGGTACGTCCACATTCCAGTCGTCCGATAATTCTACCAAGTAAAATCATCCAAATGCTTCCTTTGTGCCATAACTATGCGGTTATTGCACTGAAAGGCTTTTAAAGCGCTTGTGAACAATTTTACTTCTTTGCCACCATTCCTTATATACCCTCTCTTACACTCTCGTCATTGTGACGTACTGTCCGCGCCATCTGGTGGTTTCCTGTAATTTGCATATTCTTCTTCAAGATGTGTGTGATAATTCTACAGGTGAAATTTTTATTTTAGAGGTCAATTTCGGTGTGATTCTGAATTATCCTTTAATTTATGGACATGAGTGTAGTTGTAAGTCTATACATTCAATTAAAATTATTGAATAAAATTAATTTAATTAAGCAAGTGTTATATATAAATAAAGTTTTAAAAATTTATTGCATAGTTACATAAAATTTTCATGATAGTACATACCCCAGGATCAACACCAAGAATGTCTCCCTGGTAGAGATCAGGATTTTCCATTGGGTTTCGGTAAGTCCTCTTACCCCCTACGATGTCAAAAAAAGAAAAAGAAAATTAATTAAATATCTAACAAGGCAGTATCTATCACAATTTAAGTGAAAAGATTTTTATATAGCATTGATATTACTGTTTAAATTAATACTTTAGATAATTAGGTTATCACCAGTTTAAATTCAGTAATTTCAGTAATAACTCGACGTTAACTAATGATTTTTTTAAGACGTCAGTGCAGTTTTTTTTTTTTTTTTTTTTAATTATTATTTTGAAAATACTTCCTTTTGAATAAGACTATAGAAATCCTGAAAAATCAATTAGTATTAAATATTATAACATGAAATTAAAAAAGACATTAAGGCATTGTTAAATATTAGATTCTTTGAATACTAGAAATTTTGTTATATTTATTTTTAAATGAGTAACTATTCAATTGTTTCAATGCTGATTTCAATAAATTATTGTATTTTTTTCTTAAATAATTTAATTATTTCATTACATTAAATATAACGAAATAATTTATTGATGGTTTTTTTTTTTTTTTCTAATGCAGCTGGCAAATAGATTGTGATCTTTTATGCCATAAAGGCTGCACCGACGTTACTCCCTTTGCACTACCCAGGGGCGCGTGTAGCTTGAAGATAAGCCACGGACGCGGAAATTTATCGGTGTGTTTACATTAAATTGTGCCTGATGGCCGAGTGACTAGTGCTCTGGCGCTCGGTACCACAGGTTTCGAGTTTGAATCTCGGCTGAGGCATAAATGGAATAGTGGTTCGGAATCCATTTTAAACCGTAGGTCCCGGTCTCCTATGACCGTAAAAAGCAGCACAGAGCCCAATCAGACTTCTCACCCACATCATTCCCAAACTATAAAGGTGTAACTCAGCTCTAAGCACAGTGATGTGGTGTAGTAGTAGTAGTCTCATTTGACTGTAGTATGTTGGGTGTAGGGTTGACAATCCTATCCCATAAAAAGAAACCATCTAGAAATCTGCCAGCGAACAGACGGGGTTAGCACTTTGGTTTGGTTGACTGTTCAACGGTCATATAATGCACACGAGGGCTAAACTGACCGAAACCTACAGTTTAAAGTCAATTCTGAACCCCACCCAAACATCTGTGCCACCACCAGGATTCGAACCTGCAGCCTGTGGTACCAAGCGCCAGAGCGCTAGCCAATTGGTGATCAGGTGATTGGCAGCGCTCACCATAAAGCAGTTGTGCTAATAATGATGATGATGAATTACATTAAATGAAAGTAACAGGATTTTTTTATGACAAAAGAAATATACTAAAAAGTACTTAAAAATATAGTCTTTAAAAATTACAAAAATATTTTATTGAAAATTATTTTGGCACATTAAGTTTAATTTTAATGTAGTTTATAATTATATATTACTAACATTGAAAATCAGTAATAAGTAATAATTAAAAAACTCGTGCATTTCCGATTGACGATATATGAAAATTTTATTACTTTCATTGAATTTAATTTTATTTTAAGTTAAAAAGCATCTTGTTTGTTTTACTTACATGCGATCGCCACCAAACTCAACACTATAAAAATCTTCATGTTAATCCTCTGTTGTACGGAGCATGAAAGTAAGAGCATACACAATGTAATTACTACCTTATGTAATTTTCAATCTGATAATATTCAGATGTTTCTATTCCCATGGGAACGACATGTGTTTATCACCTTTTACGTTAACTTCAACAATGTTAATATTCTGGTGAAAGGTGTGATAGAACAATACAGATTATGCAGATTTAGAATAAAAAAATGTAAACTTTAAATATAGAAAATCAAAGATTGCAAATTTTATGAGACAGTGACAGATATAATCTCTTGAGTTATTCCTAGAAAAGGATGTATTTTCTATCAATTTCCTTATCTTAAAACTCTATTTCTTTTTGTGCCATCAAACAGATGACGCCCATTTTACAGACACTTTTTATATTTTAATAAATTTATAATTTGTTTATTAATATAATAATAAATAAATTATACATTTATTAAAATATAAAAAGGGGTGTCTATTATTATATTATATTATTCCAAATTTATCGTGGCCTAAAATTGAATTTTTTAGGACTTGAGGTGATTTAGGCGCCTGATGTCCGGAGTTACTGGCTCTCGGTGCCATAGGTTTCGGGTTCGAGTCCCGGCGATGCTATGGATTTTGTAGTGGTTTGGAATTCTCTTTAAGCCGTAATTCCCAGTCTAATATGACTGTAGAGCGTTCACAGTAGGATTGACAACCCTATTCCATAAAAAGAAACATCACCTGTATCGAAAATCTGGCCGTAGGCAGACGTTCTTGGTCCGCCATGGGGTTGTTGCGCTTCTGATGATGATGGTGATGAGGTGATTTAATGTAGACTGAAAGTTACTGATTTGCTGATATTATTCTTTAAAGAGAGATATAAGACCTTTAAGTAATTTATTTGCCATGTGGAAATAGATGACGTAGATCTCTGGACTTTGAATGTGGGAATAGGTGACTTTCATGTATTATTTGGACATTTCTATTAACTTGTGCGTAAAATCTGTCAAATAAACGAGGAAAAAAAGGGAAATAGATATTTGACCTGAAAGCTTCTTTAAAGATAGATATATGACCTTTGAGTTATTATTTTGACGTAGATCTTTGAACTTTGAACTTGGGAATAAGTGACTATCATGCATTATTTGTACTTTTCTGTTAACTTATCAAATAGACCATGTCGCTGTTCCTTCTGAAAGTCCGTTCAGTATTTACCACTTGAATTTGAACTCAAATTATTGAAAATCAAAGATTGTCAATTTTATGAGAGAGTGGCAGTTATAATCTCATTATATATACCTAGAGATGGATATAGTTTCTAATATTATCCTTATCCTAAAAATCAATTTCTTCAGTGTTAAAAATGAAAGAAACATATTTTACAGGCCCCCATTCCCTTAATGTTTAGAAATATATACCAAATTGCAGTTGCATTTTCTTGGTGTTGATGTGATTTAATGCAGATTGAAAGTTACTGATCTGTTCATTCTTTAAAGATGGATAGATGACTTTTGAGTCATTTTCATTGGCATATAGAATTATATTACGTAGACATTTGGACTTTTGAACGTGGGAATAGGTACAGTTCTGTTAACCTGCCATTAAAAGCTGACAAATAGATGATGTCGCTCTCCCTTCTTAACGTCCCTTCCAGCATTTACCACTTGAACTTGATCGCCAAATATTGAAAATTAAAGATTGTCAATTTTATGAACTAGTGACAGTTATAATCTTATTAGTGATACTTATTTCTAGAGAAGGGCACAGTTTCTATCCTTATTATTATTTCAAAACACAATTTCTTCTGTGCCAAGAGACGGAGGGCGCCTATTTTACAGACCCACCTTTATAATTTAAGAAATTTATTCAAAATTGCAGCCTACCATTTGTATTTTTATATGTAAATATAATTTCTCATTTTGTCTGATTTTCTATGACATGCTATCAACTTGGAGTTATAAACTATCGTTATAAACTGGTACCTTGTAGTAATCAAATTAAGAGGATGTTGCTGTCCCTTTTTAACAACATCACTAATATGGTCCATATTTTGACTGCAATATTGAGATCTTTTTGGACTAATGAGCCAGATTAGATACGGAGCCGTTTATACTTAAAACCAATCGTGCACAATTGTAAGGGGTAGGTCTCTCATAACTCAATGTCGTGGAGGACCTTTCACATCAGTTGCTTCGTGTCTCCTATACTCACACTGAAATTGATATCTGGCAGATTACCAAGTCATATAAGGTTTGAAAAGGGAAAATCTTGTTCTAAACCATGTTTTAGTTTCAATTCTATAGACAGTGTTGTCGGCATAATAAAGTATGTGTAAAATGTATCAGGGACGAAATTGATTCATCTCTTCATCCAACAGATTGGCCTTATAGTAACTAGCCTTCATTTGTAAAAGGCCATATCATGTTTTGGTAATCAAAATATGTTCAGTGCAGTTGAAATTCGGTGGATAGTGCATTTGTCAGGATGATAATGCCGGTGTGAAATACACATAGAGAAAATTTATACATTGCAATATCTTTTAATCCAAAAGGTTTTTGAGCTTTTACACAGCTTTCATTAGATACATGAATAAAGAAACCACACTCACAACAACCCAAGAGAATAGCATTTTTTTACTTTTCGAACAGCGTGATTGTCTGGTATAAATAAAAAGTAAAAACAAACTCTTTCTTAATTATTACAAAGACTGAAATACTGAATGACATAGAAAAATAAATTTAGGATAATATTAGTACATATTTCCATATGATCACTGACTGATTGAGTTTTTTCGAGTGAGGTGATTAGATTTCACTATGGAATACTCTGACATTAAAATGTTATTAGTGTTTCCTCTGAGTGAAGATAATTGAACTTTCAATGGAATAAATAGAAGAACTCAATAACTATTGTGTTCTATATATAATAGGTACAGTGTCCTACTTATATCATGTACTTCATGAGTTGTATACTTATAGAGTAGTACTAATATATTACTTATATCATAATTTTTATCTGCACATGATGCTTTATAACTTCAAAAATAATAATTATAAAAGTAAAAAAAAAAGGCTGAAAACAAACTTATAATTTTTAAAAACATTCAATATTTTTATTGGATATTATGTATTATTCCTTACTACTACTACACCTCACCACATCACTGCGCTTAGAGCTGAGTTGCCCTTTACAGTTTGGGAATAATATGGGTGAGAAGTCTGATTGGGTTCTGTGACGGTCTATAGTCATAAGAGATCAAGACCTACAGTTTAAAGTGGATTCCGAACTTCTACAAACATCCAGGACTGCCGGGAATCAAACCTGAAACCTGTGGCACCGAGTGCCAGAGAGCTAGTCACACAGCCTTAATGTCTCCGTACTGCCAACTCTTTAGAACAAGAATTTTTAAAAGAGAAAGTCAGACCCTCACATATATTGTGACATAAGGGACAGATTATATTTTCAGCAATAAAATTGTTGGTGTTTGTTTGTACTTTTTATCTGTAAAAAAATAAATAATTTTAATGCAGTTTGTAAATATTACTTTAAAACAAAGTATATTTTGAAATACAAAGCTTTATCACATTTTATTTTGTAACTTGAATCGATATCTTTTATATTTTTTTAAAAAATGTATTTACTAAAATTGTATATTTAGCCTATCAACATCACTATATTTGTTCTATATGACTATGCAGTTTGTAAATATCATTTTGAAACCACGCTTAATTTGAAATATACAGATCACCTTTTTTTTTATAATTTGAATCGATGTTCTTTATATTTTTAAAAAAATATATCTATTACAATATATGTTTAGATAATAAATAGTCATTATGTTTTCTTTATATGACTATGCTATTTGTAAATATCATTTTAAAACCAAGCTTATTTTGAAATAAATAGCTTTATTAAATATCTTTTATAATTTGAATCGATATTTTTTTATTTTTAAAAATATCGACTCAAGTTTTAAAAAAATTATTAACAATTAAATTTATTATAAGCGATTAAAATTAATTTTTGAAAAAATGTATTTATATTTTTCAAGAACATATTTATCAAAATGTATGTTTAGCCAGCCAACACTAGCTATATTTGCTTTATATTACTATGTCGTAAATAAAAATAATTTTAAACTATATTTTTAACATTTTCTTAAATGAATTTTAATTCATTAATATATTAAAGTAACTACAAAGTTCCACCACATTCTAAGTAAGTTTTAATGCATTGTTCTCAATTTTTAATGAATTTCGGAAAGAGAGTCTTAATGAAAGTTCTTAATATAAGAACTTTCATTTAATGTCTAGACGAAGATTATGAATGTTGCGTGGTTTTTAAGTTTCTTGCTAATGTATTACGTCTGCATTTAAAATTATAAAGAATTTCTAGACAAATGAATTTCACAACAAGTCTAAGATCCATTTAGATTTAATTTCTGTTTTATAGTCTTATACTTATGAAAGAGTCTTTAGTTTTAGAGAGATTACATATTTCTTTATAAAAGTTTAACAAATTATACGTTAAAAATTAATAATGTCTGAGTACATAAAGAAAACCAATATATATATATATATATATATATATATATATACAGGTGGCTATCCAGATAATGGAAATTGAACTGTGCTAATTGAGGATTTTAAAATATTAAATCCATGCTATGTTTTTTAAAACTAACATTTTTTTCGGTAATTTTTATTGTTTTTTTTTTAAATAAATTAACCAAAGATCATATTAATAATGTCTGAGTACATAAAGAAAACCAATATAATGCAGGGTTCTATCAAAATAATCGAAATTTGAACTGGGTTAATTGATGATTTTAAAATAATAATGTGTATGAAAAATTAATTGAATTAATGAATGGGGACTAAATTGATGATTTTAAAATAATAATGTAACAGCCATATCAAGTTTTTTTTTATATTAAACTTTTCTTTGGATATCTGTAATTTTTATTGTTTTTTTTTAAACTAAAATTAATAAAAGATCACTAAAACCAGGCCACATATAGCATAAAAATTGGCAAAGTTTACTGCATTTTTTTCTCTATAAAAGTAATTTAAATATTTAAACCAGGGATGGTCAACCCGCGGTCCGCCTGAAATAAGAGATATACAGAGTCTTATCGAAATAGCAAAAATAATATCATTATATTAAATTACTTACATCTAACAATTTGCACAAAATAGGATTATACTTTGCAATATTTTTTTCAATTCCTACTACTAGTTCACACTCTCCCTATATATATCTTGTTCAAGTTTTCAATAGTTAATAAAATACTTTTTTATTCATTCACTCAGGTTCAAATACATTTTTGAACTTGTAGTGGATGACACTGATGTTAATACAGTTTTTTTTTTCAAATATTGATTGTTACATTTAATTAATGAATTATATTTTTTTTTAGATTTAAGTTGCATATATCTACCATTAGAGGGCACCAGATAAACATAAAAATGAGTGAAAATTATTTAGAAAGACTTTCTGCAATAGAGTGAAAAAAGTAGGAATTGACTTAATTTTTTTTATATATATATATTACTTGTTTATTTTAAGGAGAGATGAGTTTATTTATTCATCTAATTAGATATCTAAATTTCATAGTACTTTTTGCTAGTAATTTTTAAATAATTAAGGAATTTCAGAACGCTGACATTGAAAATTGAAATATTAATTGAAATAAACTGAAATAAATAGACATTTTATTTTAGAAATAAAAATTAATAGAAAGGTATTGAAATAAATCGAATTTTTTATTTTTCATTTCAATTTCATTATAAAACATTGTTTAAATCAGGGGTGGCCAACACGCGGCCCGCCTTAAATATTTTTCCGGCCCGTGTGATTTATCGAACTTTTACAACATATATTTATTTTATAATGGCCAAAGTAGTGAAAACCAATGTATTAGAAAAACACTAATGTGTTTTTTTAATACATTGGTTTAAAAAAGACTGATTCCATATATTCAAAAATATTTGGTTTCATTTTTTTTTTCTATTCGGTATTTTGATTCAAATTTTTTCCAGCGTGAGGTTTGTGTAAAAATTGCTTGATTTTTCTTTTTGAATGAATTTTCTTAAAATGTCTTATTTTAAGAGAGAGAAACGTTGCAATTTTAAAAACACAAGACAACAAATCAAATAATAAAAGGAAGTATAAAACATCCATATTTTTAGAATCATATTTATGGTAGCATCTGAAAAATTAAACCACACCAAAACTTTCAATTTTTAAAAGCATTTTTTTCGCTACATCTATAGATTTCTTTCCTAAAAGCATACTTGTTTCGCGTGAAAACTTTCGAATTTGAAAGCAACACATAAAGCACAAAAATGGAAAAAAAAAGTGAAATCTTTTACAACCGAATTATACGAGTCATTTTTTATGGTTTCTTGCTCAACAAAACTCTGTGGATGTATTTTAATGTAAAAAAAAACGGCTTATAAACATCTTTCGCTCTTAAGCAAAGATGCAAGGATCGGTTGCCTAGGCAACGCGCGACGTCATCTGAGGCACTAAACCACTCAGTGGCAGAAAATGGATATTGCTGGTTTGAACTTTAAAATCGGAGACAAAGGTTTCAAACTGACATTCAGACAATATTATTATATATTAGACATAATATCAGTTTTTGCCACAATTTTTATGGCAACAAATGCATAATCTTGTGGTGGTTTTTTAAAATAATAGAGAGTTTTTGCAAAAAGTTTTTTATCGTCCGATATTTTTCTTCCTAGAGCGCATGCTCATAAGAAACCTATTGCGCATGCTTATCTGTAATACTTAATTACTAAGCTATTCCTATGACCATGCGCGCTAGAAAAAAATATCGGACGATAAGAAAACGTTATGCAAAAACTCTCTATTATCATTATATTAATTTATTTTCATCTAATAATTTGTAGAAAATGAGATTACACTCTTATAAGATGAATTTTTAAAAAAAACGCATCCATATCTGATAACATTGCAAGTGCTTTTTTTTTTTTTTAAAGAGAGATGAGTTTATTTATTCATCTAGTTAGATATGTAAACTCCATAGTACTTTTTGCTAGTAATTTTTAAATAATTAAGAAATTTCAGTATGCTGACATTGAAAATTGAAATATTTATTGAAAATGAACTGAAATAAATAGACATTTTATCTTAGAAATAAAAATAAATAAAAGGAATTGAAATAAATTGAAATTTTTATTTTTCATTAGTTTTATTTTTCCTTTCAATTTCATTATGAAACATTGTTTAAATCAGGGGTGGCCAACACGCGGCCAGCCTTAAATATTTTTCCGGCCCGTGTGATTTATCGTACTTTTTACAAAATATATTTATTTTATAATGGCTAAAGTAGTGAAAAAAAATGTATTAAAAACTAATGCGTTTTTTTTAATAGATTGGTTAAAAAAAAAGACTGATTCCATATATTCAAAAATATTTGGTTCAAAAATTAATTGTCGAAATTATGAGAAAAATAATTTTAATTTTAAAATAATATTCTCGCGAATATATGACAAATATTGCCTGTTTTATATATGAGTTTACAGTTGTGAGTTCGCAGAATAATTAAATTATATTCTGAATATGTAATATAACAGATTCTATGTTTCACTTTAAGTGACCTCAGTGACGCAGTGACCATCCCTAGATACGCACAGTTGATTGTTGATAGCATAGCAAACCAGGTTCTTAGCTTGATGTCATTAGCGCTTTTAGTTCAACTTACACCTGCGAACGTTTTTCTAAAATAAAATTGACGAAACATAAAACACGCTCAAACATAACGGACCCTAACGTGCAACACACATTTCGATGCACAAATACCCAAATTGAGTTCGATTTTTTAAAAGCTAATGAAAGAGTGGAGAAAAGAAATATTGCACTAGTAAAATAAATATTTTTTAATGATTATATTTTTTTTTTTTTTCGTTTATATATATATATATTAAATTTCATTTTTAGTGTTCTATATTTCTTTACAATGTGCGTTTGGTATCATTATTATATTATTTATGTTTGCAGATAAGAATAATAGTAAACACAAAAAAAATAATAACTCCCATTTCAATTTTTCACTCCAAAAGAATGTCTACAGTAGATCTATATCTAATATCGGGATTTATAATTTTATATGCTGCTCGCTGAGTTAGGATGCATTTCCAAAGTGTCCTGCAAGATCATTTGGGTTGGTCACCCCTGATTTTAACGATAATAAGCATTTATTTTGGTAATATTTTTCCAGAACAAAATTGAATTAAGTCATTAATTACCCTGACCAACATATTTAATATTGGATTACAAATCCAATATGACTAGACTCTTCGGGCTGGATAACTTAATTATCTATTACAAAAATCCATTGTTTTCCTTAATTAAATTATCCGATTTTAAATTCCCCTACCGAATATATATTTTTTTATTTCATGCAATAATTTAGAGGGTAAACAGACTGTTATTGGCAGGGTCCGATTTTCCTGTAGACTAACTAGGCTTCAGCCTAGGGCCTCAAGATCAAGAGGGGGCCTACATTCAAATTGTTAGCAAAATTAGAATTTCACTATTCTAAAAAACAGTAAACACTAAAACACTGAATCGATTTGTTGTTTCGAAATTGTTTAGTTTAAAACTTAAAATTCATAATTTTATACTTAAACTTTAAATGCAAATTATTATGAAAAAATTTATCTGAATTGAATTTGCTTTAATCTTCAATGTATTGAATATATTTAATTTCATTTGATAGAAAATAGGATAATTTTTAATGCCTATTTTATTTTCGTAGTCAAAGATTTTTATTATTTGAATTTAGTTTCTTTGTAAATGTTGTGTGTTATGTTTGATGAGTTATTGTTACCAGTTCTATATAGGGTGCCGAGAAGAAATGTCCAAATAAGTGTTTATTTTATTTATTATCCGTGCCACATTTTTATAAAGATTAGTACCCAGCGCAATATGTTTCATTTAACATATTGATATATATCACAGTAATGATGTATTTTATTATCTCTCATGTAATTTACAAACTCAAAAATAGGAGGTGAAAAAGCCTCAAAAGTGGGCTTCTTTTCATCTAAATCCGGCCCTGCTTATTGGCAACTTCAAATTCTTGACAAACCCAAGAAAGGTATACGTAAAAGCTCTTAAAAGCTCTAAAGAAGAAATCTAAAAACGAAATTTATTTGGACGAACGACTATTAAAACGTATCTTTCTTCATTCTAGAACAAATAGCACTTTGCTCTCATCAA
This sequence comes from Caerostris extrusa, assembly GCA_021605095.1. Classification (NCBI taxonomy): domain Eukaryota; kingdom Metazoa; phylum Arthropoda; class Arachnida; order Araneae; family Araneidae; genus Caerostris; species Caerostris extrusa. Next base: position 3,334 of record BPLR01018291.1, on the reverse strand, counting down.
ACATTCAAAATGTAAATTGCATATTTGATATACGTTTTCCTAAACTTTTAATTAAATACTTCTTTCAAATGAAATAAAACCAAAACTTCTATTATTGATTATTGCTAAAACATTATAAAAATATATTAATAATATAAGTAATAATCAAAATAATGGAAACACCTGTGAATAAAAGTGACATTTAAGAATGCGCTTCGTAAGCATTAAAATGTAATAATAGCTACCAGTTTTTTAATATAGTAAAAGGTTTATACACGATGGTAGTACGAGGTAGCTTTAGTGACCCACGGCTCGGTCTAATTTAAAAGGTCATCCAAAGGTTAGAGAATATAAAATGATTCGAATGATCATTCGCGCTGGTTCTTCAGAAACGAGGATATCGACGATGCACTTTCAATTCCTAGATTTAGACAATTTTGTACCAAAATCGCGAGAAAATTTCTATAATTCCATTTCATAATATAAACAACTCTGCGATATTTCTCTTTTTAAAAACCGTTTCTGGACATTTCAATTAGCATTGATATCCTCCTTTCTGGATCACCACGCAGCTGCTCCATGTTTTGCTCTTCTTCACACTGTTTTGATTTGTTTACTACAAGAGGCCGCACTCTAATAGTCGAAAATTTTTTCTCTGCTCTTCCATCGCTCACTCGCAACTGACCTTTACGATTCGTTATTACCATTTCAAACTCTTAACAAACTACTCTGAAACGTTTTCGTTATTTTTTTAACTTGCACTCCATTTTTAATTAGATTAACATTTTGAAAATATTTTATTTTAATTATTTAAGTTCTCTTTCAAACTACGTTCAGTTTTTAATTCCTCAAAATCCTCTTTTTATTATTATATAATTATTAAATTATAATTAATAATTATTAAATACTTTATTGAAAAAAACTTCTTTTTTCTCCATTTATTATTATCTCTATATTAATTGTTTATTGTTAATGCAATGGGTTTAAAAGCTAAAGTAACTTCCCTTTTATATGCAAAGAAGGAGCTTATGGTTACCTAGCAACCAATGAGCTCAGTCAACCTACAAATCTTCGTCGTAGCTTTATTGAAGTTGCATACGTCTTGGAGTTTAGTAAAGCATAAAAGGATGCACTTCACATACTTTCAAAGAGGCCGAATTGTAGGAGCCTGACTAGCTGGAGCCACTGTGACAGAAAAATCCCGTCTTGTAGAGTGTCTGTTTGGTTTGCTTTGTCGCTCTATAGTCATCTTGTGCACACGAGGGCTGAACAGACAGGGACCTACCGTTTAAAATGGATTCTGAACTGCTAACTAACATCCATATCCTCTTCCCCTCCCAGGATTAGCCGTATCTGGAGTTTCTCGGTGCCTAAAGTCATGACAGCGTACACACAGCGTGGCAAGACAAGCTACAAAGCAGAAGGGTGGACGGAAGGAGAATCTGAGTAAAAGAGACCGACGAGTATTGAAGCGGATTGTAACATCTAAAAAAGAAAACAACTGCAACCAAAGTGACCACAGAGATCAATCAGGATCTGGATTGATCTCCAGGGTAAATAATTTGTTAGTGAAGAATCTTCACAGTCAATAATTACAGTACACAGGCACCTTATTAAACAGGACATTTACACCAAGGCAGCAATTCCTTAAGCCACTTGTCACACCTTTTAATGTCAAGCGTCGTCCAGAGTGGTGCCACAACCACTATGAAAAACCTGGTCGATTGATAAGTGTAACACAGTATAGGGTCAGGCGAATCATCCTTCACACTTTTTCCCACAACAAGACGAATACACGTTTGAGGACACCTGCACAAGCATATGATCATGATTACTTTCTTCCAACTGTCAAGCATGGAGGTGAATCTGTTATGGTATGGACATCCATGTTACGGTTTTCTGCCGGCCCAATCGTAGCCCTGAAAAGAAGTATCACTGGGAAGAAGTGTAAAGAAGTTTTAGCTGACCATATCCATTCTATGATGCAAACTACAGAAGATGGAATTTTAAAGGATATTCTTTGCAGCGGCACTTATCCAACCCTGATTTGATGAATACGACGATGAAGTGAATCATCCACCTTTGCCCACACATCCCTCGACCGTAGTATCAGTGAACAGTTATTGTTGTTTATTTTAGAGCAATGAATCCTGAATCTGTATCCTCCACCTGAATCTCATCCGGAAGTTTCACCAATATCACCATGCATAATGGTTCAATATTCCTCTAAACACTATTCATCATTTTTATGATTCGATTTCCAGTCAAATTAAGCTCGTATTACATACCGAAGGCGATAATACGCTATGTTATTAAATGATTCCCTTATAACTCCAGGGTGTTTCCATTCTTTGAATAACTCTGTATATATATATGACATAATATAAAGACATCGTTTTAAAAAGAAAGCGTGTTAAATTATAATTAATTAAAGCATAATCTATGTTACATTTGAAAAGATAATTTATCATCTTCTCATTAGTAGGAATGAGGGTGTTTATGCTATCTTCCAAGAGTTTTTGGCTTTTTATTGGTGGATTCATGTAGATATTTATACTGAAGTAAAATATTAGTCTTGGTTGTAATAAGCGTTCAGGAAAAAAAAAATACATTGCATTATTCTAAGTTACGTTTTTGTTTTTGTTTCACTTTGAAAAGGTAAACAATAAACATAACAGCTTCACTTAATTCAAGACATTTATTTTATATTATCCCTAATCGTTCAAATATCACTGCCATTTTTGTTTTAGAAAAAAAAATTAATCAAAAGCTTTTGAACTTGAAAAGCTTCAGCGTTAAGCAAATACAGTTCTTTTCTTTATCGGACGAATTTTAAAGTTAATCGCAAATCTGTGCTTTTTCTGCTTGATTTGATTGCTTCTAAATTTTTAACCATGTGTCCATTATAATTGAATACTGATTGGAATTTTTTTAACTTATTGTTCTAAACACAAAGCCAACGAAACCCTTTACTTCCATTAGAGCTGAATAAATATTAGTAAACTTTAAAGAGATTTGGTGAAGTTAAATAAACAGTTCGACTAAGGCTACAGAAACTGATGAATAACTTTACACTCCATAGTATTCAACAAAAAAATTAATTAATTAAACAACATTTCGAGAGCGTTGTAATCATGCAGAAAAAAGGTTTATTTATCGTAGTGAATGAAAATATAATTTTCAAAGGCTTTCTATCGAAATAATTGTTCTGTAAAATTTTGCAATAATTAATTCATATTTTTAAATCAGTATATTTAAAAAAGTATAATATACAGTAGTTAGTTAATAAAAAAGCAACACAAGACAGTTAGTTAAGAAAAAACAATATGTAGTTAATAAAAAAACAATAGATAGA